>VUQI01052467.1:3938-46186 GCA_015106735.1 Paratilapia polleni | reverse complement strand
AGAATTTCCCCCCCCCCCCCCCCCAAAAAAAAAAAAGAACAGATGATTTGATCTCAATCAAAGAAGTAAAAGAAATGACAGAAGTGATTGGAAAAAGATTTGCATCGTTAGTGTGTAACAGATGCTGATCATACAGCTGATAACGTCTCTGTGCTGCTGTAGTGTCAACTCTGTAGCAGTAACCTTTGGATAAGCAAGTTTTAAAACATTGTTAAGGTTATCCTTAAAAAAAAGATGACACATTGTCAGCTTTTTTTCCAGTATATTGGAAGGATAATGGTTAAAAACAATGTGGAAGAAAAAAAAGAATTTAGTTTTAATAATGTTAGAGCCTTCCAATCATTACAGCCTCCAAATATTTATTTAATTGGCAGCAAATGCAGAGTTTTCCCTAGGTTTTCAAAGAGCAGCTGCCTTCAGGCATCACTGAGATGATAAAACCACACAGTCCTAATATGCAATCAAGTTTATTGTTAAAGTTAAAACAGTAGACCAGAACAAACTAGATTTATTCAGCAATCCCAGGTCGTAGTAATGGATAGGACAGTCTGGTATGTAGTTAGGTCCATAAATATTTGGACTGACACAGTTTTTGTAATTTTGGCTCTTTCAACCAAAATAGTGCATTTTAATCAAGATGTGATTGAAGTGCAGACTTTCAGCTTTAAACCAAGGGGTTTAACAAGAGTGTTTCATTACCTGTTTAGGAATTACAGCCATTTTTATACACAGTCCTCCATTTTCAGAGGCTCAAATTTAATTGGATAAAATAACATAATTTTTAATATAAAGATTGTTTTTAATACTTGAATTAAAATGCTTTGCAGTCAATGACTGTCTGTAGTCTAGAATCCATGGATATCACCAAATGCAGTATTTCTTCCCTTGAGATGCTCTGCCAGGCATTTTCTGCAGCCACCTTCAGTTGCTGCTTGTTCGTGGGACTTTCTGCCTTCAGTTTTGTATTTAATAACTGAAAAGCATACTCTGTTGGGATGAGATCAGATGACTGACTTACTCATTAAGGAATATCCCATTTCTTTGCCTTGAGAAACTCTTGGGTTGTTTTTGCAGTATGAATCTGACCAAAGAGTGCAGCTCTGTACACTTCAGAATTCATTCTGATACTTCTATCAGAAGTCAGATCATCAATAAACATGCTCATGCAATAACATTCCCTCCACCATGTTTGACCAATGATATGGTGTGCTTTGGCTCATGGGCTGTTCCTTTTTGTTTCTTCTTCCCATCATTCTGGTAAAAGTTCATCTTGGTTTCATCAATTTTTTTCTTATCTTACTCTCTGTGTATGTGTGTGTGTGTGTGTGTGTGTGTGTGTGTGTGTTTGTTGTTTACTTGTACATGAAGTGTAGGGACATAAATCTTGCACAGTGCTATTCTGAGGATTAACAAACAAATTCACAAAACTCCTGAGGATGAAGATTTTGTTTCAGGTTTTCAGGTTTAGTTTTTAGTTTCAGGTTTTAGTCTGGGAACCAATCGGTTGGTCTCCAGACGTTTATCTTTATTTCGATTTTATCTACATAGTAAGACATCCATATAGCAGATAATGGCTGTGGTTCAAGTCATTCTGTTCTGTGCACCAGTCAATGTTTTCAAATGCAGAAAATAAAATATAAAATATTTCAAACACATTTTCAGACTATGGCCGATGGTTCTGAGACTGCATTGTGGCAAAAGCAGTTAGTCTCCTTTTTTGAGCACACAGACTACCTGCATACAGCCAAAGCCTGCTCAGACGTGATTGGCCAATAGAACGTGGACTATAGCAGGACCACAAACCTGATCATCTCACAAATAGAAACCAGAAAGCTTCCCATCCCAAAATTTGTGTTCTGTACCTAGAGATCCTTTACATTCACAAGCAGATATCTATTTATCAAGATCAGTTCTAGATTAAAGTAGGATGTTAATTTCTGTTGACTGATTGTCCTCTGAAGCGATAGAATCACAACTGTGTGTGTGTGTGTGTTTATTGAAGTGTATGCACTCTTGCCCTGTGGATGTGTGTGTCCATGCTCTCTCCATGAGAACCAGCCCTCTGGCCTTCCAGCTGAGTTCACAGATCCAAAGTCGAGTTAATCTGGTTTTACCTTTAGCCCCAAAAACAACACAGGAGTAATCCAGGAATAGCTGTAATCAACCATGAAACCACTGATGGCTGCATGCTAGCTGGGGTCAGGGAGCACAATCAGAAGGAGACCTTGAGAGAACTCTGGGACATTGAACTAATAGTCAAAGATTTTTGTGGATGTGACCTGTGTTCTGTCATGTTCATATGAGATGAATCTCTGTAACTGTTATTAACCTTAGAGCTTGTGACAAGTTTAATCTTTCTTTTCCTTAATTTTTGTGATCTCTTCTTCACAATTTACCTTCCACAAACATTCATTTGCTGAAATTGTTAAACCAATTAATACTGCACACAATGAATGTTTATTTAGTACAAATGCCCCTTCTGTTGTAGTCCATTGTACTCCCTGTGGTGTCTTGTGTGCTGGTGTTTTTGGTAACAGGTCAAAGATTCTTTATGGTTGATGCTGTCTGTCTGAAGTGAAACAATCTGGACCCTTGTCAGTGAATCTCTGTCTCAACACACTCAGAACAATTATATAAGGAGGCTTGGGATGCTGAGAGGCAGAAAGAGAGATGAAGGCAGGAGTGAGATAAGGAGGAGAGAGAGTACAAACAGATGAATAAATGAGTTAAGTGGAGAGAAGGGAATTTGTGCTTTCACCCACCCACCCCCTTCCTGTTGGACAGTTGAGTGTATGCTATAAGTGCTCTCCCCTTCTCCTTATGCTTCACTGCTTCTCCGCTCATCTCCCAATAGAAATTGCTCTGTGGCATTAAATATGTAAAATTAGCATTTTAAGTAGAACACATTTCTGTGTCGCGCCCCACTCCCCCCCACTCCTCCTCTTTGCCTGCTGCCCAGCCCTGAGCGCATCAGCCACACAAACTCATGCATGCATATGATATGCATTTGGTCATCTCCATGGTAACACTGGTGGGGGAGGGGAGGGGCTCAAAGATAGAAGGGTGAAACGGTGTAGTCATTGAAAGTAGATCAGATTGTATTTATTTTTTATTTAGTGAGTTTATTCGGGGAGTAAGTCATAGCACTCTGTTAATGTGAAAAGCTGTGTACTATATATACACACGTGCCATTTGGGAACTCACACTTTTCCATTTTGCTTATACAGAATCAGGTGTACCTTAAGTCTTCTCCCTGCTATGTGTAAATGTTTTATTCTTATCTTCGGTTGAAAGCATTTAAAGTTCCTCTGGAGGGAAATATTTTTAGACAAAGTCACTCTGCTTTGCAGTATCTTTGTCTGTTAAGAAACACAGTGTTGTGAGTTGAAACAATACAAGTGGTTACACACACAAAATGATCCATTAACTGTTACCCTCACAATTCTGAGTCAAAAGGGCTACAAAGTGAAAAGCCAAACATTGTCTGTGGAGACAACTGGCCTTTGGTACCCTGACACCCCAGGTCCACCTCTGATTCTACAACACCTAGTCCAACAGTGGTACACGCAAGCACACCATCCTGCTTCTTCGTAGTATAAGTGCATTTAGTGCCTGTAGGTCACATCAACCTTTTATTTGTCTTGTATTGTATATGTCAGACAGTATGAAAGATTAAACTATCAATGGCTACAACTAACATGACAACAGAAGATTAATTTTAAAATTATATAAAAACAGAGAAAGGCAACACATGGTCAGGTTTGAGAAGCTGAAAATGGATACCATTTGACATATTTGAATGTGGTGGATCCATGTGATTGGCTTCATAATTACCTGATTATCAAGAAATACTGTTTTAGAATATAAATGTAAGAAAAATAACTTATGCAGTTTTGTCTATGTAATGTACAATGTCATTGCAACCATTCCACTTTTTACCCAACTATGGCAGTTTTAGTAATGTTGGATGGCATCTGCTTCAGATAACCTAACTTTATATTGTTCAAAACCCACATTATTTTTCTCATTCTGCACCTTGTTTTAACCTCTGTCTGAAATGCTCAATTTTAGCTCCTGATTGGTCTGTTGACATGACAGAAGTGAGCCAACATATAGATAACCAGCATAACCCTCTAAGAGCTGTCTACCACTATCAAGGTTTAGCCACAACAGAACAATATTTTGTCACTTCTATCTTGGTCTCTGATGTTGTTTTTAACTGCTGTGAATGGTGAATTGGTCAGATGTCATTGCCTTTATAAAATCAGAAGCTTAGCAGTGCAGAGCACGCTGAGTAGGCTGTCTTAGTGTTACACCTTAGTTCGTTTTCTGTTGTTTGAAAACTAAAACAGAATAATGCACTATATGGACAAATTTGGGTCACTGGGCCACCTACACATTACACCTGCAAATGCTGCCCAGCCATGAAAACCCATGCCGTGAAGCTCCCGGCATACAGTTTTTGTGCTGATGTTAATGCGGGAGGTTTGTAACTCTGCAGTTACTGAGTCTGCAAAGGACTGGCAACTTTTACACACTGTGTGCCTCAGTACTCAGCAACTCCACTCTGTAACTTTACGTGGTCTGCCTCTTCGTGGCTGAGCTGCTGTGGTTCCTAAACATATTTACTTTGTAATAATAACACTTACAGTTGATCGTGAGATATCTAGGAGGGAAGAAATTTCTGACTTAGTGCAACAGTGGCATCCTATTACAGTACCATGCTCGAATTCAGTGAGCTTTCTAGAACAAGACATTTTTTCACAAATGTTTATAAAGACAGATTGCATGGCTAGGTGCTTGGTTTTATATACCTGTGGCAATGGGACTCAAAACACCTGAATTCACTGATTAAGAGGTGTGGCCTGATACTTTTGTCCTTATTGTGTATGTAAAATACATTACTATTGAAATGCAGTTAGAAACATTAGAAACATTAGAAATTGTAGCTGCACACTTCCTATTCCTATTGTCATGGTGTCTATGTATCAAAAATAAGTACTCCACTGGGTCGCCATTTCCTAAAATGCCAGGAGTGCATGATTGCTTTTGTGTTCAATCTTGGCATCAACAACAGGTGTGCTTTGCTCATAGCTGAGCCATTTTAGAGTAAGAGGGAGCAGAAGCTGCTCTTGCGAGAAAATGATAGACTGTGAGGCATCTGGTTGCATATGGATTTAGTTGAGGCAGCTACTAAATCTTTGTTAGAGAGCATACCAGACTAGCTGCTAGGTAAGCATTATGCCAGAGTGTTACATTGTGATGTAGATAACTAACAAAGGAAAAGCCTTGCCTACAAAAAAAGCATTTCAAGCGGTTCAACTGTAGCATTTTCTGTAGGAGAGAAAAACTATATTTGGGCTGGACTTTAAGAAACTCTTCAACCCTAGTAATATGCAAAAAAAGCTATATAACAGACTTAAAGGATAGGGGAAAACCCCAGAAAGCATAATATGGGCACTACAGGTTCTTTTTTAATTTACAGTTTGGTTAGGTTAAGGTACCAAAAGTCTTGGTTTGGGTCAGACCTTTTCAAAACATTAACCAAATTAGATGTTTCTCCATTTTCTCAGTCCCACCCCATTGTTTTTTATGATTGGTCGCCTGAAAAGGAATAACAGTAGGAAAGCAAGGAAATAAATGGAAAAGATATGTTGATTACTAACATATCTGTGACTGATACATCACAAATGAATGAACTCCTGGATTAAAAGTATTTCTCTTGAAATGTAATTGAGAATGCACTTCAGCTGTCTGGGAACATAATTTTTAGGAGATGGGGCTGACTTACGAGGTAAGTGAAAGTGTGTTCAGTTTCCAACCGTAAAGCAGCAAGGTCACATCTCAATCAGCCTAAATCAAATGGCATTGAATTTTCAGCATTTTCGGCTCCATTTGCAACTGTGGTTAATGGCCAATCAATAGCAGTTAGCAGCAAGATTATCATTTAGCAACAGCACCAGCAATTAACTGTACTGCAAGAGTAGATTGATTACTGATCAGATGATTGCCTCCCTCAAGGTCTGCTGCACTGTGAGAACCTTTTCAACAAGTGTAAGTGCGATTTTACTGCAGTGTAGCAAAAACAAGAGCCATATTGTTGACCTAGTGTAATACTTTTATTTATACTTTGGCTTTTCTGTCAAAATGTTAGAGTAAAAAGGTCTATTCCTTTACACAGCTGTTTGTTAACCATGTAATAGAAATTATTTCTATTTTTTAGATGTCACACCTAGTTACACATTCTGATAAAAACTCACAAGGTCTGATCAAGTTGTTCATATTTTCCAGCATCACATGGAAAATTGATCTGAATGCAGTATTTATGTGGCTGTCATGCTGAACTCATCACTGCATCATATGTGGTTTTTACTAATGCCTGAACAGGCACAGCCTAGGGCATCTAAGGATACTGTGAAGCATCACATGTTTATTACAATTAGGGATCAATTTTCCATTGAGGCAGGGGACACTTTCAACACCAAGACATTGTAGATTTTGTTTAATCATCTTACCAACATTTTAAAATTTTGATTTTGTGTCTAGAAAATATAAACCCCATTGAAATGTTTTTTCTCATATAGGTCATTTGACAGACCTGTGCACTTTTCCAAAAGGAGTATTTTCAGATCTACCACCCCTGTGGAATACATATGTAAATTTTGGAAAGTAAATGACATGGTTCAGGAAAAATTGTAGCTATGGTTAAAGCAATGGTTTAACAGCCTGTTCAGGAAATGTTTTGACACATAAACTACATGTAAAACCAGACCTTGTTTGATTTTTGTTCAGATTAGACAAATGATATATGTATATATGTTGGGAAACATGCTAACTATTGTCTCTGTTTCCAAACTTTAGCAAGGAAGTCAGTAAGGGTATTTCCCAAAATGGTAACATTTTACTTTAGAATAATCTAATTCTGATGTAAATTCAGCATCCACTGCAGATGCTTTATGTGTTTATCCACTAACCCAATCTCTCAAAGATCTCTTTATAGATTGATATAATGCCCATCTTGTGATTTCCACATTTTATAGTAAATGGAAAATTTCTTTCTAATATATGACATTGCTCTCATGGAGGGAAAACTAATTTGCTTGACCACAATAAGAAAAACCTTTTTCTCTGCAGTTATACTTCTACTAAGCATGCTCACAACATTATGATTTCATTAAGATCATGCTCTTGAGTGTGGAGTTGAGTAATGTCTCTGCTCATCTCATGAGCACTCAACAAATGCCATGATAATTCATGTCATGGACATGAAAAGGCCAAAAAGTGAAAAAGTACCTTTACCTACATTTTTACTATGGTAACAAGCAGAGAGATATGCATTCCAAAATACAGCTGAACCTCTACTGTACCCATGTGTCACCACGCTATCATGATTGGCTCGTATACTCATATTCTGGGTGTTGATTGGCTCTTTGGGGGATATCTTTGTCATTTCAGAATTCTCCCATAGATTATTAACCCTGTCTCTCTCCCATAGGTGTGCCTTTTTTGTCCTGTCTCCCTCTGCTCTCTTCTGTTTCTCCTCACCCCCAACCGGTCGCAGCAGATGGCTGCCCCTCCCTGAGCCTGGTTCTGCCGGAGTTTTCTTCCTATTAAAAGGGAGTTTTTCCTTCCCACTGTTGCCAAGTTCTTGCTCATAGGGGGTCGTCTGATTGTTGGGGTTTTCTGTCTAATATTGTAGGGTCTTTACCCTAAAATATAAAGCGCCTTGAGGCGACTGTTGTTGTGATTTGGCGCTATATAAATAAAATTGAATTGAATTGAATTGAATTATCATTCAGAATTCTTTGAGTGATATGTCTCCTTAAATGATGTCTCTAGTTTTACTTCATTGTGGTGTGTATTAAATTCCATATCTTGAAGGTGTTTCAGATATTCTGGCTCCTCTTTGTGTGTCTAAACATAATATGTCATAGCACCCCAACTAGAAGGCAGAGCTTTTGTCAAACTGTCACTGAAATAAGCAAAGGAGGCAACTTCCTCCTGCCTAGTGTGTATAAGCTAAAAGGAGAATGAGAGGAGTGTGTGAAGTAATTTTATGCTACTTATGTGTCCAGTGCACAGCAACACACACGCATGTAGGCACTCACCATGTGTTTCTGTTTTATTCTGTTTGTGTGTGCGATGGCCTCCAGCTTGGCTCTCTGTATGGGAACCAGGCGCTGCAGACGAGATCATTACAGCCTCATTCATTAGTCATCATTTAACTTCTGATCTGCCCTCTGTTCAGCTCAACGCCACTCACAAGACTTCTGCTGTCCCACACTCACACCCATCGACACACACCCTCACATACACAAACAACAGTCACCCTGCTCCTCGAAAACCTCTCCTTTAATTCTGTGTTTGTAGCTTTTTGTTGTATTTCTCTGTTTTCCACATTTCCTCTAATACTGTCCTGTTTCAAAATATCAAAATACTTCAAGGATCCAGCTAACTCTCCAGCACCAAAAAACCCCAAAATAAACTTTGGCAGGCCTTTCCGTCTTGAGCACCCATATAATCAATCATAACCGGGGCGTACAAATTCATCAGCTTGGATCCATTTTGCCGTAGTTAGAGATCAAAAGGTTGCCAGTTGACTATAGGAAGTCCAGGTACTAACCCAGACTAATTTATCTAACATGGGAGAGATTTAGCCCCCTGAGGACATGGGGACATGGTTTTTCTCCATCACGTTGAATATCTTCGATGGGGCTCGAGGGCACTTAGTCTTGCCACAGCATATCCTGTACGCCGTTTAACATTCCATTGATCAGATTAATTGCAGTTGATTGTGTCCTGTTTGAGGAAGCCTGTGAAAGTATACATTTAACTGAACTAATTAATAAGATGCACTGGATATAAAACAGCATACACATTCTTCTTTTGGGGTCTTTCATTATGAGCTTTAATTATAAGAGGAAAAATGTGATATCAGTGTGATATATGATTTATAAAAATAGTCTAAATAATTAACTATTATTATTATTACAATTATTATTCTATGACGTCTTCATTTTGGTTTCTGCAGAAAACATGGCTGGCCTTTTGTTCTAAATTTTGGCTAAAAAACACTGTTTCTTAGTTTTTCCTGCTAGTTTGCCAAAGTCTTTGAAGCCTCCTATTGAGTTTGTCATTTACTGGGTCTCTCAACTTTCTTTTTCTCTCTCTCTCTCTCACACACACAGGCTTTACATTTCTCTGCAATTATGAATAATTGTGACTGTTGAAATTTGTGTGAGTCTGGAATGCCCTGGTTCTCCTCATTGCTCGAGGGGGCAGTCACCTCTGCCACAAATGTTTCAAGTGTGCGTATGTTCTCACTCGTGCATGTACATTTCACACGTTCAGTGAAAGGGCAACATTCAGGAAGTAGCAGTGCTTTGAAGACAGCAATTCATGTTTCCAAGCGTGGAGCACTTATTGGAGGTCAGGTTGAGGGTCTATTAGCACCCTCATATTCATTACAGAGGGTTAGAGGCGAGAGATCCAGGGAACAGCAATACCCCCTAGTTACCATAACCTCTGGACTCAGGATGTTTTTCTGTTAGTTTTTGGTTGTTAACTCCTAAGGAAGAGGATTCAGTGATTTTTGGCTAGAGTTTGGGGTTAAGTTTAGTAATAAGTTTTGCTTAGTGAAATTCCAAATTGGTGTTCAGAAGAAGCCACTAATTTAAATATTTATGTTATGTGGTATGTTTTCAGATTGTAATTTTTGTGTTTTCCAATAACAGAAGGTGGTTTCTGTATTTTATAAATGAAAAAGAGCCAGAGGCAACGGCTAAGAATATTTGAAAGACGGTGATGAAAATCACAGTGATGATTATTGTCCAGACATGGAAGGAAAAGCAATTTCAATTCACTGCCTGAGGATTAATGCCAGTGAGTATTTCCTTAGTGTGCTTTAAGTGATTGTGAACGTCTTCCAGACTTTTTTTTAATGTACCATTACTTTGCAGTAAAATATATCTGTAAGAGCTTTTTTTGTCTCTGTTACATGCTGGCGAACATGCCAAAACATACAACGCTCAATCTCACATGCCCACGGAAACTAAAATTCATACAGCAGATCAAACATGCACACACACCTTCTGATCCCCTTTAGGGATGATATTCTACACCACAGGCCAAAGCACATATCCTTACTGATGCTGTTTCACCTCGAAGCCTGTGTCATGCACACTACATAGAGTGTGTGTGTCTGTGTGTGTGTCTGTGTCTGTGTGTTAAGCACACATGTCAGTTTAGACTAAGGTGATCGGCCCGCTCCAACTTAGCTCCGGCCCCACGGGGGTATCCCAGTGTCCCGCTGTCCCAATGTGGGAAAGCAGAGTGTTGGATGGGGTATCCCGTAGCGCCTGGCTGGCTCCTGGGCAGCAGACAGCTAAATCAGTCACAGATTGGATTATGAACGGCGAGTTATGAATACATCTTTCTTAGATTGCACACACAGGAAAACACACAGTTGTGAATGTGTCAGTGCTATTTATTATGACTCCTATTATCATGTAGACAAAACATGCACACCCGCACCCAGATTTAGATCCAGTAAACGCCTTTTCTTGGTGCTTTACATATTACACTATATTGTATTTGTCTTTCTTATACTCCCTGTCCTTGGAAATTTTGTCCCCTTCTCTCCATCTCTCTTTCTTCTTCCTCTCTTTTTCTGCTTTCTTCTCAGCCCTTGGGTCATAGACTCAGTTTCAAAGTGTTGATCCTCATCTGAAATCTATTGCAATCAGCACAGGACTGGGCATAAAATACAGGCATGTGAGATCTGATATGTGTGTGTGTGTGTGTGTGTGTGTGTGTGTGACCTGTTTTCAAGTGGCTTTATGTTACAATTTCAGTCCAAAATAATCAATAAAACAGCTAATAGAGCAGTTCTGAAACATGTAAGATGATGCATTTTTTCACATTTGCATTTTCTCTATGCACTGTCCTTTCATGTATTCAAATTTACTGAAAGAAGAGCTGCTGTCTTAAAAATGTATTTTTGTGGTGTTTAGTGACATCCACCACAACCGCATTAAGCAGGTAAATGCAAGCATTTATGTCTTTTGAAAGATCTTTATGTAGAATTTTGCAATTAATTTCTTTAAAATCTTAAATTTTTAACAACATAACCAGAAAAACAGAAAAAAAAAACCTTGACAACATTCAAGAAGTTTTAAAGCTGAAATAGAAGAGCCATTGTCAGGTGGATTATTTCTCAGGAGAGCTATTTCAACTGTCATCAACCTCAGTAAGAACTTATTATGTAGATTATAGTAATTTCTACATATGTATTGTGTGTTTGTGTTTAGTTTGTTTTAATGTGGGTTTAGGAGATGTATGGGTTTATTTGTGTGAGTGCCCCTACGGGGCTCTTATCCCCCATGCAGGGTTTTGAGTATCCATTCTGATGACCAGAAGCTGATAAGATGAGTGTAGTTGTTGTCTATCATCACCCTGGATGAAACATTCCTTTCTAATAGTTTGGATCAGCCTCACAGGCTGTTAACACAGGTAAGATGAAAACACAGAGCAATGTTACCGCTGTGTGCACTAGGTAAAAAAAAAATTAAATATATGTGTGAAGTCAAACACTCTGCACCTTTTTACTAGTTTTTGGCAGCAGTTGTGACCAATAGTATTTTTTTATTTACAGAGTTAGAGAATTCCCTTCAGCTGAACTTTTTGCAGAAAATCTAGCACTTTTATCGTCCAACTTGCAATTAAAGCTCTTTATTAGTCAGTGATCCCTCATCATAAAAATAATCTTGAGCTTGTGACATGAGAGTCTAATTCATCAATAATGTCCCTGGCAGTTAAGCTGTCTTGTGTTTCTAAAAGCACAAGCAAGAGTTCTTTGTAGTCTTTGTCCATGGTCAGTCGGCTCGTGTGCCAGCCAGGTTAGAAAAAGGCAGACCCGCTTTCTACATTGTTAACAACATTTAATCAAAGCTCAATCAAAATAGCTACCTTTTTTCCAGTCCCAAGCCGGAGGTAAATTATGTCTATCGGAGGACGTCTTGTCTCTCTCTGCTGACAGACGACCAAAGAGAGGGCTCTGTATGTTCTTATCTTCATCTAACCCTCCTGCCAAATCAACCAGCACATGAAAGAGAGACGAAAACAGTACCCCCTAAACTAAATTGTTACGTACTTTGTAGACTGTAGAAGCTGAACAATAATAATAACAATAATAATAATATGAAAAACAAATTTTAAGTTTTCAAATGTTTTACTGCAATGGCTGAAATACATTAAACATTTTTATCAGATTCCTTTATTACCTTTACTTAAACAGGGAAGGCCATTGAAAGCAAGCCGTCTTATCCAGGACAGCTGATTACAATAAAAATAAAACATCACTTTAGTTTTTGGCCACTGGTTTTTAAGTTTTGCTTTTTATTTCCAGCTAATTCACTTGAGCACAAACAACAAATGCACTGGGTTCAGCGCAGATAGTATTACCCATATGGGAATGGTCAGACTTAGAGCTCGAGTTCCCAGCCCATATGCTGACCACTCCAAGTATCAATCACTGCATCTAAATGACTTAAAAGAACCATATTGATTACCAATAGAGCATCATAAATCAAGACATAGACACAGTTTTTTTTTTCTCACTCGCTTACACACGTACACACATTGGCTCGCACATACGTGTTCCTCATGAAATCATAACAATAAATCTGGAGGACGGGTTTCATGGACATGGAGATGTAGATGAAGTCATTCAGCCTGTCTGTAATCTGATAGACGATTACAGACAAAGAATCAAAGTGGAAATGTGTGATGAAAAAGGATGAATGGTTATTTCAGTATGTTACCATTTAAAAGTCAATTTGCCACAACAGGGTAGCATCAACTATGTTTTTGTTTTTTATACTGTGTACAAAGTGATGGGTTTGTCTCCTCTTTGTAATGGGACACATGTTCCTCTACTGCTTGGCCAGCGGGCATACACGGGAACTCTGCAGCAATAAGTGCATTTCAGTCTTGAAATGTGTTTTTTTTTTCCACTTATTTATTCATCCCCACAACACCCTTGCAATATTGATTGAGTCAAGAAGATGTCACAGAATTTTTTAAAAGCTTTTTAGTTATTCAGAGAGGAGGAAATGCCTTTTTGATCACTTAAGGTGAAATCCAACTATATTCAACATGGAGGGCCATTTAGTTTTTTCACTTTTTTTCTTCACCTGGCGTGTGTACTATTTATGTTGGGTTTTTCTTTGCGTGTGTTTTCAGCTTAAATTCCTCTTTCTTCTTTTTTTTTCTGCCCCCTGGTTTGCTGTGTAAGTACAGGCAGCACATTTCTGAAACAACAAACATGACATGCACTATGCAATAAAAGTATCCCATCTAATATTTATCACCAGAACTCTAGACTCTGTGAATTGAGTTGTGTTCTGCCACTCGATTTAGTGTGAAGATGGAGAGAGTGCTGCACACTGATGATATTTTTAGACGTTCTGACTTGTTCGGTGTGCTCACTGTAAAAAGGAAAAGCAAGCAGAGATTTTGCTTGTTTTGTTTGGTGTCTGCTTTCTAAACGAGAGATATTTACAAACCAAGCAAGAAATTATAAAGCAGATGTTAGTCTATATTTGTCTTATTCGGATTCACTAGTGCATGTATCAATGTCCCTGCTGTGTGGCATTTAGGTTCAAGTCCCTTTGCTCCTCATGAAGACAGAATTTTTCAAAACTGGTCATAAATATATAGTTTTTTAGCCCCAAGTATTTTATCAAATAGATGGACACTCATTTTTTTTAATAAATATTAGTGAAAGAGTGTAGTGTATATTTTGAGTCCTTGCTTTAAGTTCTGAAACAACTTGTGTCATTTTGAGTGCCCATGTTCAACATAAAAAAGTAAAAATATCACCGACTGCAATACTGCACTGTTGATTGATTGTGTTTGAGTCAATGGCAGAGGAGAGGAGTAAGATAAATCAGGGATGGTTTTTTTTCTAACTATTATTTATTATTTGATAGGGTAGTTTGTGTTATTAAGACATCAGTTAAAAAAAACATATAAGATGCAAACAGGGTAGATTTTAGCAAAATTGGTCATTTAAATCTGTAGTTAAAAGGCAGTTAAAATAAATATAAAATATACAACTGACAGTATACAGATATACAATACATATTAAAAGACAAAATACAAAATCTGCTTTGCCATAAGCCTTTGCAAAAACCAGAAAGGCTTGGTAGAACTAGAACAGGGTTCTCTTATTTTGTGTCTTGGTCATGGAATAACCTTCAGAGCACACTAAGCTGAATGCTTTTGTCTCCCTGGGAGAGTTCAGAGCTTATGAAGAATTATGAATTGCACTGAAGAATGCAATTGTTATTCATAAGCTGGACTTTGTGTTTTGCATTATGTTACTTGTTGACTCTGACTTGCTTTATTTTTGTCTTATGTGTATTCATGTTACATTTGATTTTATATTTTTTGTAATTTTGTAATTGTGTGCCTTCCTGACCAGGTCTCCCTTGAAAAAGAGAGTAGAAGAGCCCCTTGAGATTAAAATCTCTTTTAATCGCAAGGGGTTTACACAAAGATTAAATAGATTTTAAAAAATGTAAAATGGAATATGTAGAGGATTACTTTATTGCAGTTGGTAAGCCATTCCAGTTGTTTTTGGGGCTTGTCTTAGTAATTTGTTGACAAGGAAAATAGACTTATTTGTTTAAACTAATCAGCCAAAGAAAGGTCTACTTCATCAGTTCAGCTCATATTTAAGAAGATATTACATAACTGTTATAATAGCTATTAAGTATTTAAATATATAAATTCAAATATGTGTTGTTTGATAAAGTACCATAGTTAGCAGATCTGCTCATCAGCTATCTGTTGACACGCCTGAAACCGAAGCAAACAGGCTCCTAGACTATTTACGTATAGAAAACTGCCACTTGTCCTTTTTATAAATAACAAAGACAAACATCCTCCTTCTTTTCTATCATCAAAATAATAATGGTATTTCTTCTTTTACAATCGCATCTTTGGTTGCATGTAAATTTAAAGACAGTGATATGCAGAAAGGTTTGTGGCTTTTAAAAACAATAATTTTGCCCCAGTACCAGCTTCATCTTTAAATAAATCTCTATATGTTGTATAAAAATAGCTCTGAATGTGATACTTGACATCTGTTCTGTCTTTTTTTCATCTCCTCTCCTCCAGTATTTATCTTTCTCTTATGAATTTACACAGATGAACCTTAGTATTTGGCCACACAAGTGGGAAGTGAAGAATGTTGATAATCTCATAACAACACAGCCGAGCTCTGGGATAGATACGATATAAATAAGCAGTTGGTTTTCAGAGTAATCGTGTTGGTAGTGAGCAGGTGTAAAGACCAGAGCACCTTTAACAAGGGCTGGATGATTGGGTCGGTGCATCTCAAAAACTACAAGGCAGTCAGCAGTGGTGAGTACCTACTGACAGAGGCCTGAAGCCTGCCAACAGCCACGGGATATTGGTGGGGGTACTGGAACAAGTCTGCTCTGCCTCACAACCTGCACATCCTCCTGGTGCCAGACAGTGGCAGAGCTTTAAAGCCATATATATAATATAATATAATATAATATATTCCCAAAACTTACTTGAATGTCTTGTTTGTAAAATAATGCAGGATTGTTGTATTGTGATACAGTTGTTATCTTGGGCAACATATCATAATAGTAATTTATTCTGAGTTATTTTATGGTTCCTGCTCCTTGTAAAGGACAAGTACCTTAGAAATGTACTTAAGTACTTTAGTAAATATGCCACGTTACTAACACCGTTGCTGCCAGTACATCTTTATGGGTCTTGTAGACTCAGTGCCTAAGCATGTCTAAGGAGCTGTTCTCGCAATACACAAAAGACCGAAAATGTATTAGGCAGAGGTGGTCATAATGTTTTGGCTGATCAGTGTATTTCCTCAGTCTACTTCACCTTTGTCTGACAAGTATATCTTTTTGGCACTTACTCTGTTTAATAGTTCCTCACTCACTCCTCACTCTGTCAGTGGGGATGAGAGGATTTGGCAGCACTTTCTTCAGGCAAGCAGCGCCAGTCTCATTAAATTTGCATTAAGTAAAAATACACACAAGTACATGCTCTTACACACAAAAACCCACAGCAGCACATGTACACATTTATGGAAGTCAATATATGCATTGTGTGCTTGTATTTGCATTTTGTTTTTGTGTCATTTAACATCTGTAATATCTGGTGGTGTTTCTATGAAATTTAGTAAGCTCTAATACCACCATAATACCCCTTATAAAAGTGAAGAGTATTTCCAGGTTATCGACTGACGAGTGTGTTAAACTGTATTGTCTCCATTATTAAGACTGCATCCATTTCTTCAGTTTCTGTCTTATAGTTTTCCTCCATCTGGTCTCTTTTACATCTGCTGTCTACCCCCCTCACTTTTCCTCCTCTCTCTCTCTAGTTATACTGTCCAGGTCACTGCTCTCCCATGTGGAAATGTGAGAGTCAGTCACTCAGTACTCTGTGAGCCTGCATGCTACAGTAGTTCAGGGCAGTTTTAGTGTAGGCAGTTATAAGCATATTATGCACTAGTATGTAGTATTGAAATTAACGAATATTCGAATTAATGAAAATAAGAAGTGTGAGATGAGTTACTATCAAGCATGTCTTTTGTTATGATAGTTTCTGTTTGTCTATGTCAAGAACAGGTGAGTATTGATTTAAAAAGATTTGTGTGCTTTCAGTATGGAATGATCTGGCTTTGCTAAAGCATACATCATCAGTAGTTCAGAGACTTTAAACTGTGTATCGCATTACATTTGTGGGAGAGGGAGTTGTTGTCGGAGTATGGGAGAGGGAAATTATGACTTTTTCCTGACTTGTGCAAACACAGTAACGTACCAGACTGGATGGTAAAAGATGTAACTGCCATAGAATGGAAAAAAAAAAACAAAAAAAAAATAGGGTTTTAGTAGCACTGTAGCCAATAGTTGGTGTGACATTTCTGGAAGAATACTTACAGCAGGAAGTGGTTATAGGTTTTATTTGTAGCAGAGTTACCCGTGTAATCAAATAAAAAAAATTGTAATAAAAAATAAAATAAAATAATTTTTGCTTTTTATTTTAAATTATTATTTTTTAAAATTAAACTGCAGTTGTGGTTAAATTGTGATGGCTGTAGAAATATTAAAATTGAAATGCACAAATAGTTTCATAATTTTGTATTTTTGCAAAGAAATAGATTTTGTAATAAATGAAATGACCATTAAAAGTTTATACTTAGAATGCTTAACCCTTCAGACACAAAGCATTCTGTATAGTCATTGTAATTTTATTATATTTACCATCTTAGTTCAGTGTGCATGCTAACATTTGCTAATTAGCGTTGAACACAAAATAAACCTTGACTAATCAGAATGTCATTACTTTTGCAGATATTCTGGATACATTAAAGTTTTGACTGGCTTGGTATTCCTTCCAATAGCTTTTGAGACATATTACTAAAAAACAAAAATGTCAACTTGATGTATCCTCCAGAAAAGTAGGCTTCATCCTCTGGAAATATTTGTACAAAATGTCATGGCAGTCCATCCATTACTAGGTACTTTAACACAAGCCAAATTTGTATAACAACTGACTGACAGACTCTCATTGAGCCATGCTAGCAGCATGGCTAGATGAAGGGAGACATTTCCATTTAACAGTGGAACAGCAGTGGCGTAAGGTTTTTAAATTGCACATAAAGCAGTGGCAATTCAGGCCAGCAGCATTTTTCATTAGCCCAATTATAGTTATATTAACTCAGATGTTGTTTGGCAGACCTAATTGTAAAAACACTGGTAAGTAGGCAGACATACAGATGCCTGCAAACATAGATAAAGGCACACAAAGATTACAGAGGCAGATAGTATGAAGACTTGTAGTCCATTCTATGCTCCAATTTAAGCATCTGATCTGAGCAGAGCAGACAAGTGAGAGCAGCGTGCCCTAGAGTCATGTAAAATGCAAAGGAATATACTACTCTATTAAAACCTCCTGATAGCAGAGACAGGCTACACACACATAGACACACACACCTATACAGACTCACATTCTTATGTTTTCACACACAAGTGGAATGCTCTTAAACTTACTGTTCAATCTTCTGCATCATAACATCCAGACACTAGCACTCAGCAGTACTTGCTTATGAATGGAAAACATTCCCATTAACTGCCTCTAGGTTAGAATATAGTAGTAGAAATATTAAGTGCTTTATGACACAGTCGGTTAATCAGATCTGGGGAGTTGTATGGTTGTTTAATTCCAATTACATTAGAGGGAAATCCGTTTCCTCGACAGATAGAGAATTGACCCAGATTTAAAGCTGCAGTTTGTTAACCATCTTCCTGGCACCTCCCCGTCCCAACTTGTCATCTGGTATCTCCTCCGCAACACTTTTGAGTGCACTCCTAAGTGTACTTAACTCTAGCAAGTCCACATGTTCTTGTTATATTATTAAACCCTCCCAATAGACTATCAAGTTTTTATTGCGCCTGCTGCTAGAAGTTGGTTATTTCAAAAATTCTCCAGCACTCATCTCAGCTCTGTAACCCCAAATGACACTTTAAAACACTTTAGTTTGAAACTGCCCCTCAAACACGGAACAAAATATTTACTTCCAGAAAGGGTTATTTTTCTGTCTGACTACAAGCAGGCTTTTTGTGCCTTAAGTAATGAAAGTGCCGGCAGTAGTATAACTTTCTAAAGAGATATGACGTATCCCTTTATTATTGTTCGGAGATTCTTCTGTGAGATATGAACATTATTATTGATAGACAGTCTTGGCACTGCGGGGCAAAAGTAGTTGATGTCAGCATCAGTCTCCTGTTTATCTCTCTTATGTCCGCTTAATTGGTGTGCAATGTAGTGATGAACGTGGCATTTCAGTTGCCGTAGTGAGCCAGAGGTTAACCAGGGTTACACCAGTGCTTTCTAGTGTTTCACATTTCAGTCTAGGCTGAATTAAAATTCACAATACGCTTTCTGGTTGAACCTATGAACACACCTGTTCATATACATATAAAATATTCTTTCAGGCAGGTGACCCAAACACACCTCTGTATATAAACAAACACATTTGAAGCTGATCCCAGGTAATGATATAAACGGTGAATGCCTGAGCTCTCCCGAGAACTCGGTGTAACTATTTTTGGAGTCTGTGCTCATCTTAGCTCATCTCTTCTGACTCTCTGCTTACAGCCGGCTCTCCCTGTCTCATGCTTGCCTAAAATGCTTCCCCACCCCAAGCCACTTGTTTATCAGTCTGTTTGTTCTTGTCAGGCACAATATGTTCTCCCTCTGCAGCAGTCTACTCAGTTATTCTTCATCTGGCCCCTGGGCTGTTCTTAGTCAGCCTATGTCCCCAGACACCTCTCCACTGACCAATGGAGGGCTTTAACTATTTATGCCTGTTAGGTGTAGGCTTCATACAAGTGAATTAGGTAATGGGGGTGTATAGGGGAGTTCAAGGGAAGCCAAGTGTTAAAGCATTTTGAAACCGCTTACCGGAGCAAAGGGTGTTTTGTGACATTGAATAGAAATTATGAAGTCATTATAAATGCAGATGCTTTTCTACATCCCTGTTTCCAAAAATGTTGGAATGCTAAGGTCACTGAAAAGAGAAGTCAACGATTTGTAGTCATTTAATCCTGACATTTAATTAAGACAGCTTATCAAATGTAAAAACTCATCTTAGATGTGATGAAAATCCAAACTTTTGGAAACAAAGTGGTATACATAATAATTATATCATGGGTTCTGCAATCATACTCAAAATAAGGGTGTTTTTGATACAACAGACAAATCAATTAAAACTGATCCTAAAGCTATTCGCTGAAAGTATCTCTACAGTAGAGGCATCACAAATGGAACTTGCTTGGAGGCTTCCGGACCAAAAGGAATTTTCCTTTTTCATTTCCGTTCACTTGGGATGAGATTTCACACCATTAGCCCCCCCACCCACCAGTACCCCACACCCCACCACCACGAACCCACCTATCTCACACCACCCCTGGATCATAAATATTTCATACTCTCAATCTATATTCATTATAAAACACATGCCCAATGCAATACGTGGTCAGGAGGACACAGAGCTTTTAGTTATTCATCTTATTTATTTATATTTCTTTCCTGAGGGCCACACATTGGTTTCTATCCATCTGTGCTGATTTGCCAGCTATTACAGAGCACTTAGAGCATCCCCTGAACTGGCCAGAGGGGAGCACAAGCCTCAAGAGATCCACTCATTTCACAGCTAGGAGGTAACAGAGGGTTATCATGAGAAGGATTGCAAATACAACTATCTTGAATGAAAGACAAAACTCAGACTGGGTATATAAGAATCTAGTTGTTTCATACAGGAGTATAATTTGGCTCTCATAACATGGCAGTTCCTCTCATATTGAACAGAGTAGTTTTCATGCAGATTTAATGTACGCTCCTCGTACAGTATATTCTCTCAGCTCCTCTTAATGTACCTGTCTGAGATTAAGATAAGTTTTCCTTGGCAGTATTTAAGTTACTATGGTCGTTGCAGTTTTTGTAACATGATGTTTTTTTACAGGATGGGGGTGTTATCCCCATGCCCACCCCCCGGCCTGGAGGACCAGGTTCTGCCTTTCTTTGCGTTCGACCTGTCCGGCCTGGTTAGAACTGTCAGGAGCCAAAGCCCGTCCTCAAAGCACGCAAGAGACCAAGATGGGTGGTCACATGTCGCAACCTTATGTTTCACATGGGACAAACAGGACTGGTAGTATATATAGTATTTAAGATACCTTAAGTTCTCACAACAATGCCACTGGCTGAATATCTTGACTTGTTCTAATGTAAAAGCTGTCCATCTGACTGAGAAACCATTGGTGCTTGGGCAATGACTATGCCATAATTTATTCTGCCTTATTATTTTAAAAAAAAAGCTTCTCACTTAATCATGTTTTTATTTTTTTATTTCATTAAATGTTTCAATGTAATGTTACAGTAGTTGTTTTCCTAAGTGTACAATTAAAATTGTTTCAGCACCATAAATGACATGCACATTTTGAACTTGTCAAAGCTGAATCAGTGTGTCAGTTTCAGACTATTTTGGCAACTCTGGTAGATAGCAGTGAGAGCTAGGGTTCAAGTCAACACCTCATGTATCATCATGTCTATGGTAGAAGGTTAAATTACAAACTTTTTTCTACCTTTTTCTTGTGAAGTAAAATTGGCTTTAGTTAATAGGTCTAGACCAACTTGTACCATTTCTTCAAAATGAAATCCCTTCTATAAAGAGTAGCACTTTATTTTAAAATACAACCATCTGGCATTTTTCTGTGCCAACAAACACAATCTGCTGCTTTTTCTCTGAATCTAATGATGACTTGGATAGAATGGATTGCTATATCCTGGTATTCCCAGTCCAAGCCTTACATGTGGGGTGCTTGGGGTGCCATTTTTTTGCCCAAATTCTACTGTATCCACCAGAGACTTTAAGGGCTTTATAGTGCTTGGTTTTTCTTTGGGGACTGGGTTTCATTGCAGCTGTTTATTCAGCATCATCAAGTGAAGCTGTAAATGGCAGCAGGCCAGTTACTCCCTGGTCTCCTGGGACTTCTCGTGTGTCATGTCACTATAGAGGCACGCAGATCAGCTCTGCTTCACACGCAGTACATGTTCTGCTCCGCTTAGATCTGCATGACCGCATCCTGTGGTACATGATCATCAAGGTGTACGCAGGAAGGTTGGATGAACCTCTGTGTTGAAGGTGTTATGGGCCATCTTTGTGTATCTGTTTGTGTGCACATAACAATCTTGTGAACAAGAAAGTATATTCCATTGAATTCTTTAGGCTTTTTTGATATATTTGGATAATATTTCTTCCAAAATACAAGTTGTGCTGAGGTCCGAGACATAACCTGCCTGCCTGTCTGGTCATCCTTCCTGGATTCTCTAACAAGGGGGAGCGAAAAGACAAACAATTATTAATGCAGCAGTCATACCTGCTGCCTAGCCATTGCAAGGAAGAATACACCACAGATGTACAGTTAGTTCCTATTTTTGCTGTTTACCAAAACAATTTTCAGTTATATTATTTCTAATTACATTTAAGACCCTAAGAAAATAGGGGACTCTGTATTAAAATGGTTGTAATTCTTCAACGGTTAATGCAATATTTTTGCTCGACCCCTCAACTTAAAGCTGAGAATCTGCATTTGAAGCCAATACTCATTATATAAATACAACTTGTACACGCGACAAAAATTGTGTCAGTGTCCCAAAATAGGTGGACATAACTGTATATTGGAAAGGCAGAGGGATGGTTTTTATACACTGACAGTTAGAGGCCTATGCAAATAAGTTTGTCTGACACATAATGAATGGGAATAAACAGGAATATAACATTAACATTGTCATGTCCATGTCCATGTCAAACTGTGGACATGGACATGAAGGATAGTGGAAGGGAGTTCTGGGACTGGGAATATTTATTGTGCTAGGACCGTGGATTTAATGATGGTTAAGTCTGAAAAATAGTAACTACTGTGTTTAAAATTTGATGTTGATAAAATACTTTTAGGTATCTTGGGACCAAAAGCCAGGAAACTCACAGTAATGCCTAAACCTTTAATTAAATCCAAGGAATTAAACAGACTTAATTATAAAATTACATGAGTGAAATTAGGAATAAGACATTGAAATGAAGTGCAAGCAGACTGTTTGTTGTGCTGGTTTGTGGAAGGATAGTGTTATAAAAGGTGCAGGGAGGGCGAGTTTAAAAAAAAAAAAGTTAGGACACTCTAACAATTGTATCTGTTGTTAATGGACTTATATTGACTATCAGCATGAAACCACACTGAGTATTCCATGTCTGCACATAGTGGAGCTCATTCTCTGGGGTTATGGATAAGTGTTGACACCCCCACCCTCACTCAAAGATGTGCCCCCAGACTCAGAGTATCCCTCTCTTGTCTTCAGTCCTTTTCCTCCTTCCTTCTCCTCTTTCCTCTGCCTTTATCCCTCCATCGTACCTATTGATTGGCCAATAATGTGTTTTCAGTGGTAGATTAATGGCACATTATCCTGACAAGGGTGTGTGAGGGGACAGGACGTGAGGGAGAACGTTAGAGATGATGCTCTTTAATTGATATGCTGTGTGTGTGTGTGTGTGTATTATATGAAACAAAGACATGAAATGAAAAGATTACATTATGATTTCAAAATGAATGTACTTTTAGTAATAAATTCAACAAAAAACTCCAAAATGAGACATTATGCAACATAAGGTAGTGGGTTGTTTTTAGATTTTTATTAGTTTTGGCAAAGACCTTTTCACTCCACATGGAACCAGTAAACCTTCATCTGGAAGTAAAACTCTGTCTGTGCGTCAGTCCATCCATCCATTTTCTTTACCACTTATCCAGCTTGGGATCCATCACAGGGCTAACATGGATAACAGCACACTCTCACATCCACACTTATGGCCAATTTAGAATCACAAACTTACCAAACATGCATGTCTTTTGGGGATAGGCTCCAGCCCCCACCTGCGACCCTGAATAGGATAAGCGGAAGAAAATGGATGGATGGATGTATGGCATGTCTTTTGACTGTGAGAGGAAGGCAGACTACCTGGAGGAGACCCACCCAGGAAAAGAGTGAACATGCAAACTGAGAAAGAATAAACATGGAAAATAAAAATAAAAAAACAGCGAAACTAGGTGGTCTGAATCAAGAACCCTCTTGCTGTGAGGCAGCAGTGCTAACCACTGCACCACCATGGTTATTAGCCTCAGCTATAGTTTGAATATAGTGCAAATTATCAAATGGTAACAAACTAACATGCTAACCTATAATGATTAATATATGCTAAACACCTGAATATTAGGGTTGTCACTGTAAGCAGAGTGTGCTAAAACTGCCATTTAAGCATCTGCATGCAATGACATATAGAGCAGCTAGTTTGGCTGGTGACTCTTACAGAGATTTGAGACCAAACAAGCAAGAATGAATAGTTTAAGTAGAATGCAAAATGAAAAACAGCACATAGTGTTAAACAACAGCTAGGATGATGCAGATAAAAGTGTGGTATAAATTTCACAACGTTAATAAAAACTTAAAACAAGGCCATTGTCCAGGGTAGTGTCGCTTAGTTTAAATCCTATAAAATCCATTAATTTAAATTTAAGTATTTTTACTCTCTCACTTAGCTTGCCTTACAATTAATTTTTGGCCAACATCCAATGTGGTCTCATCTTCTCTCATCCCTGCACTCTCTCACCTATTATCTCTGTCTCTGTATCATTTGCTTTTATCTCAGTTCATCCCCTTCGGCATCATTCAATTTCCTCAAGCAATTTGCATTATGGAGAGGAGGGGGGTGTCTAAATAAGCAGATCAATAGGCCATCAAACAGTCTTTAAGTGTGACACATACACAGACCTTGTGTCTCAGATTTCCACCTCTAACTAATAGCCTTGTTGTTTACTTTACAATGTGCTGTGTCATGTAGTTTTGGTGTAGGGTTGCCCTACAGTGCATTGGGACTCCCCGGGGAATCCATTTACAGACTTTACAGTGCCAGCTGATGCTGAAGTGCACAAATACAAATTCTCTTTTACACACTGTTTCTTAGTGAATGTGCCTTGTTTTGGCAGAATTCTTGAGAGCTTGATGATATGAACACTTCTTCAGAAAATAATGTTCTTCTCCTTAAATGTTCTTGGACTGTATGGAAAATGTTTGTGACAAATCTATACACCATTGGCCTATGGAGCCAAAAATAGAGCTTCAATTAAAAAAAAAAAAAAAATCTCCCATGTGAAATCCTTTGGTGACAGTCTTTTCTGTACTTTAGTGGATGGTCTCTGCCATCACTTGGGCGATGACCTTTGTCAGATGACAGGGAGAGGTCAACAGAGGTTAAAGTAATGGGCGAGCTAAGAAAGGGGCCCTCCGCCTAGTCATGCAGAAAGGAGCTGCCAGAGTTTAACACAGGCATAATGTGCACACACATACACACACTTGGAGTTGCTCTCCATCCAACAGAGACAGCACTTCCTTGCTCCTGACCAAACAGACCTCGGCTATAGAGAGGCACAGACCCATGCAGAAATACAAATGTGATCGTAGTTTTTCCAACACAAACACACACTCATCAACTGGTTCTGAGTGATCTCTCCCTCTCCCCCTCCATCTCTTTCAGTGTTGCACACTCTCCTGCTCAGTCCCTCTCATTCAGTCATAATCGCACACAGTCGGGCTTCAGTGCACAGATTACTGTGATGAGCTATGACAAGGCAAGAGGCGAGAAAGAAGCACAGTAAGAATGGGAGAAGAGGACGGAGTGACAAAATGAAAAGAGCACAGAGGTGGAAGCAATTAGCACTTCTTATGACAATTATTGAGCTGAATTTGTGAATTTATGTATGTGACACATAACAAATCAAGCTGATTATTAAAATGTTCTCTGCAGTCCAATGGCTGAAAGCCTTGGTGCCTTTAAAATGGTATGATCTTCTCCATTAACTATGACTTTAATGTTAATAATATACCATTTGGCCACACCTCATATCTTGACAGTCCGCCGTCATGTCTGAGTTGGTAGCCACTGGGGATTGTGGGTACTGAGCAGTGTGACTCTCCAGCAGCTCTGAAACACGAGACAGCCTGCCAGACATAACAGGCCTCTTTTTTTCGGTGAATACACACACACAGTCGATGCAGTCAGTGTCTCTGAATCACACACAATGATAGATGTGAAAGCCTCTGAGATTTCTTTGTTTGCCATGGAGAATCAGTAATGAACACACAGTGGCCTGTATTTTCTTAAGTAACTTTGTGTTTACTTCAAAAATATGTGATCATACCTTCATAGTATAGATTGTGTAGATAGTATTGATTACTCAGTGTGATTTAAACCTGTGTTATTTAAAATGTACAGGTTAAGTGTCTTGACAAAGGTGGGACACTGGTGGGATCAAAGAGCAGTACTGATAAGGTTAGCTCACTTTCAACCCAATCAATGCAGAAAGTGGATTTTTATTAGTGAGGAAAATAGCATTACTCTTGACAAATGACCATTTTCAGTTACATTTTGATTTGTTTTGTTGTTTGTGACAGATCCCTTAGTCCAAGTTGATGGTATTAAGATTGTGGAACACGGAGGGTAAAAAGATTCCCTGCAGGCATCAGTAAAATATCAAATTATCTTTGGTCTTGGGGAAAATCATAAGGTTCCAAACATCACAATGTTACCCTGTGAAACACTGTCACAATAATTTAAGATATGAACACACATAGGAATTCAATAAGAATGTTGTACACTATTTTGTCCCTTAATTTTTTTTCCTTTCACAGAGGAAATGAATTGGACTGTGGTATATCATATTTGCTGTTCGTTACAGTTAAATGGACTGGAGCTCAAAATATATTCAGGGAATATAACTAGTTACTTTCCCTTTTTATTTTCATTATCGTTAGTCATGCTATATTATACCTAACAAAGCAAATGATATGACAGCTAAGACATGTTAACACAGAAACAAAAACTCCAGAAAGCAGATAGCCTTGTTTCTGCTTTTGGGGATTGGCAAGGTGCGTTAATTCACTCTGGAGTCCTGGGTGTATTTCCATAGCACAATCCCAAATATCCCTTTGGTAATGCAGCTGACACGAAAGAAGTTAACTCATAAGGAAAGAGCCTTGGTTTGGCTTCACAGGAGTGGGAGCAAAGCTTTCCATTGTGTACACTTCAAATTGTGCTGAAGATATGTGTACATTGGTCTTTGGCTGTGGTACAACAGCACAGTGAGCACTGGTCAGGAGGAGTTTTAGGTAAGCTTTTCTCTCACAACAAAGTAGAAAAGGATGAGCTTCACCTCCGATCTGCATCTGTCAGCTCTACATCTGTGGATTAAAAGTTTTCCATAACTTTTAGTTTCTCAGCAAGTTACAGAATTAGTCTCATATTATTGCTCTACTGATATAGCATATTGTATATGCACATAGCATATTGTATATTGTGTCCAAATGTATTTACCTACAGTCTTAGAAGGGGATGAGTCTTGTCTCTTGTCTGAATGTGTAACCACTTCCTATGTGAGGGGACCCTTCAAGTTCAACAATAACAAATCATTATTTTTTTTTTTCTTGAGGTGGAACGGACTTAGTCTCACATGACATTGTTCATTTGGCTTACTATAATGTGTAGTTGTGCCTCCGATATGCCATTTTATTCGGTTGCAGATAAAAATGGCACATTATTACTCTATGTATGGTATTTTATGGTTCAATCTGATAATAATATTCAGCTGGCAGTAAGCCATTTAGCACTAGTGTAGTATAAACTACCTTCCTCCAAATTCGATCAACAGATTATCTGTGTTATGTTATGCCACTGTGTTGTTTAAGCCTTGTTCTTTCACAGAAAAAGAGAAGTTGGCATACAGTTCAGACCTATTAGATTAGCAAGCATGGTGTAATTTAAAGGAAATTTACATCAAGTGGTCTTTATAGAGGCCACATGTTAAAGTTTTTATATGGTTTAAGTTTTTTTTTTTCTTTTCAGTCAATCAGTCCTAGAGAATCCACATGACAAAGATATTCAGAAAACTACTGTCTGGAATAATTAACTGACTACTGCATCCATAGTATTTACAGTTTTGTGTAATAATATCCAATCTATGTCTGAAACACAAAGTTGACCTCCAAATACTGAATAAATTCTGTAAAATATTTCTTAAAGATATTTTAATTACAATTTCAATAAAAGGTATAATGAGCCCATAGGCAAACGTGGAATAAAATAAGAATGGTAAAATATTCAGAAGAGAAAAAAAAAAACCACATGCGTTAAACAGAATAAAATGTTAATTACATTCATTTAAATACATAGATAATTTCAGTAATTCAAAATTCATTTATGATACAGGAAATGCATGCAAATAGGGTATAGTAATTTCTTTGGTGGCTTAGGCTGCTGGATATGCTGTTGTCAATAATAATAACAATAATAATAATGATAATAATAATAATAATAACGTAATCTAAACAATAAAATACTTTAAGTTGTACTTTTTCAGGCCTCCCCCGGGCTATCATTAGCGTAGCCTGATAATTATCTGTACAAGGCTATGTGTAACAATAGGTTCGTATCAAAACCCATAGCTGACTGAAAATAAATAATACTGAATCCGCTTATTTTTATATGATATGTAACTACTTCTCTGCCACTGTAGTTGCAGTCTTCATCAACAGTTAAGGCCGCAGGCCCTACTCCTCCATCTAAACCACATTAAATGCTTGAAACTTGGCAACAGACCACTAAAAGTGTCTCTTTCACGCGGGAAATTATTAAAACCATCATACGTCCCCGTCATACAGGCTGAAGTACTTGCTGGCGTTTGAGAAGCAGAGGTAAGGCGTGCTACTTCCCGGGTACACTACGGGCAGAGGCATGGGCAGCAGGCATCTCCCCAGCAGGTTGCTCTCTTTGTACAAAGCCGGGAGCTGACCCACCACTACCGGCTTTCCAGTCTCGGGGAAATCGCTAACTGGTCCTTCGATTTCGTTCGAGATTTGTCGTTTCAATTTATTCCTACGGTTCTGAAACCATATTTTTACCTGGGTCTCCGTGAGCTGCAAGGAACTGGCAAGGCAGGCGCGCTCTGCGCTGCTCAGATAACGTTTCATGTCAAAGGTAGACTCCAGCTGAAAAATCTGTCTCTTGGAAAAAATAGTGCGGGTTTTCTTTTTCGTTATCATTTTACTCTTTTTGGCTGGGCTCCCTCCTTTGTGGGGGTCTGTGGCTGCGTTGGGGGAGCTGCTGTCATCGCAGCTGCTGTCCCCGCTCTCGAAGCGCGCCTCCGTCACCTTCCTCTGATTCCCGCGGCTGATGATGACCGTTTCCGTTGATCCGCTACAGTCTGTGATCAGCGCTGCAATAAAATTACACTTGGATTAACCCACTGTGGTTATTACTCAAACTCTGCTGTCACACTAACATAAAAGTGTATTATCGACGTGTGCGAGCTGTGCGTAATGATGAACACAGGTGACAGAAGGTGTCAATAGAGAGCGTTCATCTATAAAATTCGTTCAGACCACTTACCACTTTCGTTAAGCCTGTCCTGGTCCTGCCTCTGTTGAGGTCCTTTCTCTTCTTGGTGGAAACCGTCTTTACGCATCGTTGTGGCCAGTTCACCCTGTGATCCGACGGAGTGACAAGTGTCACAGTTACTGCTGCTTGTCTTGAGGTTGAGGATGTTGTCAATAGTGAATTTTAGAGAGGCGGCCGGCCGACGTGGTGCTTCTACTTTGTTCATATTCTCCAAGGCGTTAGTCCTCTTTTTGTTTACTTCCTCGAGACTACTCGCCTTTAACTCTAAACCGGGAGGTTAATCTCACCACTTCGTCTCGATACACCATAGCAGCAGCCACTGAGCAGACCCTGCTGGGCTGGCTGTGCTCTGTACGCGTCCCTGCTACACACACAGGATGGAGCGCTTTGTTGTCGCTGATTGGTCCAAAGAAACGTTTAGCTGTGACCAATAACAGCGCGGGAAGAGGATGAAAAGGGAGGGCAGGAAAGTGATGTTGTGCCTTCCCTTTCCCACACAAACCCCCACGCTTATCTGGCTTCCCCTCATCCTCATGCATCTGCTGCGGGGAGAACCGGGGTGCGGAGCCCTGCAGGGACTCCCCAGGATAATAAAGAAGTTTAATTTCACTGTTCACACTACATACATTAGGCTGTGTACGCTGCGACACCATGCGTAGTTGAAGCTGTTTTGACTGTAATCTGCAGTCCCTCATTTTGCGAAACGGGCCAAGCAGCTTCCCGAGCTTTAAGCATTTGCCAATTTAATATCAAAGACGGAATTGGGATACTGTAGTTAGAATAGCAGTGTGTGTTTATCTGTGCAGGTTCTCAAAACACTTCTTGAACTCGGGTATTAGCTGTGTTTTTTTCTTTTCAAGTCACGGGCTTGTTGCATTTTCAGTAGCTTTAGTAAAACATAACTCTTAAAGAAGTAAAATAATAATTATAAAATGTTATAATTATAATAGTTTCCTTTACACCAGGCTACATTCAGAAAGGGATCATTATTTTCACTAGCCCTACTGTATTTTGTAGTTAATGTCTAGTTTATTGCTGATAGCTACATTTTTCTCATTAGAGGGCGATCCAAATGTACCTAATAGTAAAGCTTCAGGTCATATCTTACATGGAAATTGTATTAATTACACTTTATCTCTATTATTTTATTTCTTTTGGCCTGTGCCATATATGCATTTTCATTTGCACCCTTTTAAATTTTACCATATTCACCTCAAGAAACTTCAGTTAAGATGTTAAAACACGTTTTTGCATGTGATCAAAATCAACTGCAAGAGCATAACCTTTTAGAGAGCATTTCAGTGGGATGACTTACTTGGTTTTAGTGTATTTTTGTATGTCTCCATTGCCCACTTTTACATCTTTATTAATTATTACATATTGCAATTATATAAATATTACATACAGATACTAAGGATTACACACAAGAATTCTAACCTTTAGGAGAGCCTATACGTGCTACAAAACCTCTTTCCCCTTAAAAGACACACAGGTTCTTACTTAAGCTTTGTTCTTTGCATGTGTCAAGGAGCATATGTATTTACTCCATTCTCTATAAACATAGGTGTGCGAGCCTGCATGTTTATGAATAGACTAGCTAAAATAAGGACACATTTTAGGTCATGTGTATGTTTACAAACAAGACAAATGCATATAGCTTGTGCTTATTTTTTATTTTATTTTTTTATTTATTCATTACGTGAAAAAGTGACAAAGTTGGAAAAATGTGTGACTTTAAATACAAAAGTTTGCAAAAATAAGTGTGTATATCAACATACAGTATTCATCTTCGGCCTCCACTGCCCTCGAGGCCTTGCCATGCTTGACTGTATTATAGTTTATACTGTGTCAAGAGCATAGACTCTTTTTGAGGCTTATGAACAGAAATATAAAGATAGTTCGTTACTTTGTGTTATATGGACTCTGCGGCCTGTGTCTTTGAATGCAGACAACCTTTTTCGGCGGCATTGTGGGTTATTGCACAATTAATATTAACGAGGTGATTTTGTGTCATTAGCATACAGTTTGATATTTCAGTCTTTACACCAATCCGGTCATCTGCGATCTTAGCATGCTCATTGAGTGAGCAAACGACGACAGAGGGTAGCTGATGGGGCTCGAGAAGCCTGCTACGGGTGGAGAAACTGGATGTCCGTTTAAGTTGAAACCCAGTGCTGCTGTGGTTGTGGGTCCCTCGTGATACAGAATGGGGACCCTGACAATCCGCTGGGTAGAGTTTGGGATATGTGCAGCCTCTAGATCAGCCGCCAGCTGTCTCTTCCATTTATTCCTCCGGTTTTGAAACCAGATTTTGACCTGAGTCTCCGTCAGGTGAAGAGATGCTGCCAAACCGGCCCTCTCCGAACTGCTCAGATACCGCTTCACATCGAAAGTGGACTCCAGCTGAAATACCTGACTGCGACTGAACACGGTTCGGGTCTTCTTTTTCCTGGCGGAAGTTGGGTCAGATGAAACGTCTTGTTCTGAACGTGCGTCAAAAGCGTTCTGCGCGTCCTCGACGTCATCCGTGAGGTTGCTGTCGCCCGTTTTCCTGTCGGTTTCTTCGCTGCCCTCAGTTATCGGCTCAGACACTGCTGGCGAAGCCCTGTCGCTGGTTGATATTGAACAGTATGGATCTACTGAACTTGTACTGTCTCTTGGACCTGAAAGGAGACAACATAACAGAAAAATTTTGTTAAAAAGAGACTCATACATAAAGATACAGATTTACCAAATATTCCATTACCTTGAGTCTGATTTTTAACTTGCTACAGTGTCCCCAAACCCATTTCTTATAGGTAACTGGTTCTTATATGATAAATCGTGGAGGAATCAATTAATCTGAGAGGATAAATATTGATGTACCAGAAGACAAGATGTAAGACGTTTTCGCCTGTTTAAAAATCCTGCTTCTTCTGTTTCGCAATACACCCCCTTATCAAAAGTTTGGATGCATACTGGCAAAACTAAGGCGTTTTGACTGGATTGTATAACAGGTAATACATTCAAGGAAGCTGTTTCAGGCCCGATTATAATACTGATAGATTATAATAAATAAGAGTCCACATATTTGCAACCTAATTGCCTAACAAGGCTAACAAGGCTAGTAAATACCAGTTTAGTGTGTGGATATTGGTATTGACCTGGGGTTTTCATTACATGTAAACACAGAATGGAGATGTTGGAGTTGTAAAAATAAGTGTATTTGGCTGCGAGCACTAAAGGGTGGGGCACTTAGTTTTGATGTGAGGTTGCGTACGAGTGGCACAAGTGGCACTGAATGTGCGTAAAAGCGTCATTTGGACGTGCAATACTACTTCGCTTCTGTTTTGGTTTGTATTCCGGGTTTTTGTGCGTAATCCGTGTGCGTAATCTTCAAGACGTGTCATGGATGTAGTGACAAGCAGCCACGTCGTCAGTGGAGGATCAATTTCAGACATGAAACATTAAGCATTACACGTGTTTTACAGCTCAATAAATGTCTCAGCCTTTGTTCCATGAAAGATTTGCCGAATGTTAATACTCAAAAAGTGCACGTCGGCCTTTCAAGTTTGGAAAGCTCGGTAAGATCGGGGTGAGTAAATGGAGAACCACGGTTACAAGTGTGGGCTTCACACTACACTCGTCTCATGTTTGTTGGTTTAATCTAGGTTATATTTAATGAGCAGAGAAGCAACCTGTGATGCGCTAGCTTTCTATATTATATTTTGCCTACATTGTTGAATGCATGTGTTCGAAAACCTGACACCAGACGAAATACGCACCCACAGGACTCATTAGATCATTGTGAAACACGGCTTTCTATATATTGTATCAAGCCAAAGGATATTTTTTAAAAGGGAAACATATGGTAAACTTGCGCTAGTCTTTTAAAAAAAACCTTTTTAATGTAAGATCAGTAGCCAAAAAATGACTTACACTGTACTTGTGCTATTATGAAATGCCTTGAGCTTAATTTAGGCATGAAATATTTTGTACCTAATGTTTTAAATCTGTTTTAATGCCGCTTAAAGATATTCTGTACTTACTGTGTGGTGTTTCCAAAGATCTAAAGTTGAACGTAGTCCCCCCGCGGTGCCACTGCAGCAGCGAGTCTCGGTATAGAGACTTGGCTATGGAGTGGACGTCGGGCGCTGAAGGGCTCGTGTCGGTGTGATATGCGTTTACTTGTCTTTCGGTGGATGTATTCCCTCGACTTCTATCGGGCATCGACTCCTGTACATTCTGCCCCTTGCTCAGCAGATTCTCGATAAAAAACGACGACGCCCTCGATGAAGTGGGAGCCTGGGTGACCGTTAGCTTTTCCTGCATGATCTAAAGATGTCGCGGTGCTATTACGCAAAAAGCCAGTGGATTCTGTTTTGATCGTGCCTTAACGCAGTCTAAAGTCCAAGCGGTCATTTCAAGCGATGCTGCTTTGCTGCTGCTTTGATGCTGTGGTCGGACGTGTGGTCATGGCCGAGACTGCGATCTCCTCGGCGCCCACAGGAGGAGGGGGAAACGGGAAGATGGAAGTAGTAGTATAGTGAAACGTCAAGTCAAACGATTAATGAGCCGAGGGCATCCAGCGATTGGACGAGCACAATAGCAAATGGGGTTTTCCAAGAAAAAGAGAATTACGGTCTCCTGCGTCAGCCGCTGCTGCTACTCTGTGCGCGCGTGTGTATGGGTTCACGTCAAGGGCCGTCCCCTCGAGGCCATCCAGACAGGAGAAGACCTCTTGTTCTTAAAACAGCACTCTTTATTTGGCTCAATTAGGGTGCAAATCAAAATAAAGATTCGGCAGTGAAGCCGAATCTTTATTTCCTGGGGGCCCGACCCCCCCACTTTCTGTAGAGAAGGGCAGTATGAAACCTGTCAAATTTAAGTCGTTTTCCCCTTTATCCTATAAGTATACAAATAAACACTACATGTATGTTTATTTGTCCATAAATTCCATAAATCCGCCATACAAAGTCTGCAAAACATTTGACAGCGATTTGCAGATGCTAATGTTTCAGTTTCAGTTATCCCATTTATCCCAAATAAAATAATTTAGTGGCGCTTCAGAATGGTAGGATATTTTTCGCCTCAGGGTTACGATATTTGTACGCATGTGTGCACTGAACCAAGCAAAACGGCACGTGAGACGCTGCGCCTTGAAATTAACTGCTGTCAAAGGTTATCCAAACTTTGCGTAATGGCTCAAATATTCCTGATAATAAGCCTGTTTATCGGAAGCTGTGCACTGCATGACTTAATTAAGCCAAACTACACATATTCTCCCTTAAGACTTGGATTTGATATGCAGAAATATCCAGGGTGTGTCTAAATAAATCAGTTTCAGCCGATATCTCAGTTGTATTTCTTTGGGTAATTTTGTAGTCTCTTATATTTTTGTTTGATGCAACCTATACTAAATTTAAAAACACATGAATAAAGGTAAATAATCCCTGAGCTATTGCCGCTCCAGCTTCATTGATTGGTGGACTGGAAGTGAATTCACTGCATTCAAACAGCCCACGTTTTGATTTTAGCATAGTTAGCCATAGCTTACTTTACAAACACAAAAGTTCAATGTTTTAAATGAATGGACTTCGCAGATTAAGAGAAGCTCGTCATTTTTGGATCATCTGAAACATATAAATGAGTGCTGACGGGCGTCTTTACCCTTTCGTTAAAATGGCAAGACATTTGAGCATTTATTTCCCTCAATGGAGTCAGCGGCGCCGACCTTTAACTCCAGCCCTCTCTCTCTCGCTCTCTCTCTCTCGCTCTCTCTCTCTACCTCTCCCTCTCTCTGCCCCCTTAAGGCAAGATTTGCCCTTTGACAGAGAATCGGCGGTAATGCTGCTCTTCAACCTAACACTCAGCGCAGGCAACAATAACATGAACCGCGTGCTGAAGAGCTGATTCTTGCACCTGTGTTGTAATATGGAGCGGAATTAAAGACACTACATATATGACTAATTTAAATTTGTGGTTCAACCTCTTTCTAATAAGGCCACAAAGGCCACCTGATTTCATTCATAGTTAATGAGTGAAATTTTAAATCAGCTTCAGGTGCATGTATTGTCTGAGATTTAGTAAAAGAAATGTAAATAGCCTATAACAAATTATTAATTACTAATTTTGGAGTAAAATGCCCAATAAACATTTTCTGTATACAAAAGTGTAAATGTTCAAATTATTGCACATTTTAATACATGTTCAAATAAAAAAAAAAAAAAGAAAGAACAATTCAACTACTTTCTGTTGACTTGGAGGTTCAGTGCAGTATAGTAAGCTGATAAAATCTGATTGAAGTGCCATGAGATAATTTCACAAATAATAAGCAAATATTAATATTAATAGGCTATTATAGTGCAAGAGGAAGCAAAAAATAAATCCCAAAATAAGATGGGTTCATTTTCTGAAAAAATATTAATATGGAGAGGTTATTTATTTTTTATGTATTTATTTGCGTATTCATTAATTCATTCTTTTGTAGTATTGGACAGAGTAAAAAGTTGATAGGATTAAGTAGAATCCACTTGTTAATTTGTTTTGTTTTACATGTAAGTTTTGATATTCATTTAGAAGTTTTTTTCTGCTTCTATAGACAACAGTTTTCAAATTAATTATCACTTTCTTCGTCTTCGTTCCCATGATTGGCTCGTTACCTAAGTAAACAGATGTGTGAAGATGTGTATACCTGCAGTTAGCAGTTCATAGAAAGTGGACTCAAGGAAAAAGTATTCCTCAAATGCATGATAACATCTTCATTTATCATCTTAACTAATGTCCATGAACCTTAATAATCTCTGCTTCATCAAGCACATACACAGGATTCTGCTACACTTCTTATTAAAGCCCTCATCATCATGTTTATGTAACTTCATAAATTTACCTACTTCTTTACTATAAACGCACATTTAGGGAGTTATTTTATATTGCTCTTTGATTGTGTTTCTATAAAAATTATGTGTTCAAGTTTGTCAAAACCCCACATCAGATCACGTTTCTCTGTGTACACCATGCCGTCTGAATGATGTGGCACCCTGGCCAGCACCCCTGCTCTGGGGGCCGACAGCCCATACCTCGAGGCCCCTCTCTCACTTTACTTTCTCTCATCTTCGTCTGATCCTTATCCAGCCTGGCGTGCCCTTTGCTTTATAAGGCCTGCTGGCCTGCTCTGCAGCCCCTCCATTCCAGCTCTGAAACACAGTTTCACCACACAAAATCATATCATCAGCATGTGCTTCAGGAGACAGCTGCATCAAATTGAGCATGTGTCTACAGTTGGCGGTGGTTAGTGTTTTCCAGCCTTCAGTGCTGCCAGGCCAGTAAGCAGTGAAACAGAGTTACAGTTTGTGTTATCATTATCCAAAACAGAGGTCCTCTGTGTGATGGCACTGAGGCTAAATTGCATGGTTTTTGAAAAGCAAATTGACTGTGCATAACATGCATTATATGGTTTGTAAGTTTTGCCCAAGATCAGTAAAAAAAAAAAAAACAACTTTTCCCAGTAAATTTGTTGGCTGTTGTTATTAATTACATTATTTTTAGTTTTAGTTTACGGTCTGCTTAAACTGCTTCTATCCATGGATGGATGGAAAATGGGACATTGAAGGGGGAAATATACTTATTAGAGATTTGTTAGTTATGCCCTCTTTTCTATTTATTGTATTTTGTGTGAAAGTCACACTTGCTTTACATCACACAAACATTTGACGCTTATTAACCAGCTGCATTTCCTCACCAGTCTCCTGTTTTTAACACAATTACCCTGCTCTAACTATCTTTTTATTAATCCCTCTAGTGTGATTTTAACAGCTCTCAGGTCTACTGCTCTCAGTAAAGGTTAACAGTCAATGAAAAAGGAGACAGTTTGACCCAGTTCATTTATACTGCAGGCAGTGAGACAGGCAGGCAGAGACAGGAAGATATATATCTCCTTTGGGGCATTTCATCATTCTTTACATTACAATGTCTTCATAGTGACTCAGTGAAGTATACTGACCTCAGCTGACGTTTATCTGAGGTGATGCAAGCATGCACAAACTCATGCACATGCATCAGTATAAACATACAGTAAACATATAGACATCTACATTTCTTTATTTTGTATTTTCAATCTGAAGGTATTGTTGTAGAAACAAATATCAGGTAGCTACATATTAATAAAGTTTATCAAATTGAACCACTGAGACTTTTAATATCCACATAGATAATACAGACCTACAGTCACCAGACACTTGACTTGAGTTTATGGGGGGCCCTCCAATGGTTAACAGAGGGCAGTGCACCTTAGTGTCATGTCATATCTACAAGTTATGCATCATCAGAGCAGTTGCTGCAAAATCTCCTTTGCACCATGCTGGTTAAAAAGGGTCAAAAACTGCTTTTTAGCAGTAATTTCATAATCTGTCAAAACAGATTAATATTCACATCACTTAATATTCTGCCCACAAGCTTTGCATGCTGGAATTACATAGCAAGGTGTCAAACAGACCATGTCACTAATTCAGAAGTGTTATGAAAAGCAAAATGGACTCTGTCTCTTCGTAAAGACACAATACTGTGATTTGTCTGCTTTCAAAATATTTAATGTTTTAGCCTGTCGGATATGAGAATGAAGTCTTTCATCTCTTCCCATTATGATCTTGCGTATCCTCAGAGCATTACACTCTTTATCGTTCTAATCAAATCTCATTGCATACCTACTTTCCTTAACTGGCAAGCCAACTAAGCCTCACTGTGCTAGCTCTGGCATTAATAATTCACTGTACATAATAAGTTGATGCTGCAGAGTTTGTTCTCATTGATATTAGCCGAGGTGAGCATTCTTGGCCAGACTGTGTGACGCCAGCAGACCAGCATAAAGTGGACTTTAATTGCCCATAATCTCTGTTGTTCTCTTTCCTCTCTGTGCAAGTCAACAGCATATATCCTGACTGCCAGACCTTAGCAAGGCATTTTTAGCTCCAGCGTGAGCCTCGCAGCAATCCTTGAAAAAAGTTTCAGCTCAGAACTCAAAGGACTTGAGATGTTTTGGGGATTTTAACACCCTCTCCTACTGTACTGGGATTTCAAGAGAGCACATTCATATTCACATTTGTACCCAAAAACAAAATAAAAAGAAGTTTACACTTTGGGCACATTGTTGCTGCACTGGGGGGAAAAACAGTTTGTTCTAAACAACACATAAATGCTTGGAGTGCCACTGTCTTTCCATAACTGTGTAGTCTGTTTGTAATACAGGTTTATTTTTTTCATTATTAGGTATTCATTCAGAGCCTGTTGTAACCCAGTTTCTTGATCTTGTGTATTTGTGTCAGTGGGCCACTCATTTAAAGAATACAGTTGGTTTAATATGCAGAAGACTAAACATCCAGTCACTATCAGCCTAGATACAGGATAATGGTTTTTTTAGGGCAAGGGTCAGACCGTTTATATCCAGTTTGACATTCAAGTTCAGTGATTTTGATCACAGGCCCCTTTATTTCACACAGAATAGATTTCATTGATATGCGGTGGCATAGGCAAATCACATCAAATTATACCCAAAAGGGTTTATGGGGAAGAAAATGTTAATTATGACTAAACTGGACTTCTACACCTGACGTGATGTAGATTTGCTGCAGTGTTTTAGAATTTGTTTTCTTCTGACAAAGCGGATTAAACATTTGTGAATTTTGCTACACGCAACAACCAATTAAGGCTTTTAAGATAATATTAAAGCTAAATGATCATGGGCAAAAAGTTGCAGTATAACAATTTATGAATGGATTTTTAATGTACTCTGTTTACTCTTATTTACATAGTTACATTTATGAATGATAAATAGCTTAATACATATATTAATGTTGTTAATTTTCCAGATATTTTCTACTATGAACATTTTTATGTCAGATGTAGCTACTGTGTGCACACATTTTTCAAAGCCATTCGTGGTCTTTTTTTTTAAAATCACAGTTTGTATCGATTAACGTATAAATGTTATCCCAGCTAATAATCAAAAACCATATTAACAGCAACATTAAATTTCTACCCAGTTTCTCAGTTTCTTTTTGAAAACATAAAGCCATGTTCTACTGTAGATCACACAATAGAAGTATAGCTATTTTTTAAACAAAAAAAGTCTTAAATGGCTTTAAAAAAAAAAAAATAAATAAATAAAGTTGGCCGATCTTGAAAATCAATCAGGCAAGTTTACTTCCTATCCCCAGTTAAACCCCGAGACCACCACTGCCAATTTATCGACTTATAAGGCCTTATGTGTCTGGAGGATTTCTAACGGGAATGTCCGTTTGTTTAACCTCTTCACGGTACGTTAACCCCTGTCAGGACGAACTCATCAGCGCAGTACAAAGGGGCTGAAAAGCTGGGACCTTTCCCCGTCGACCGACCCGTGTGCTCAAACCCAAGCCTGTTTAAAAAAAAAAAAAAAAGACTAAATTAAAATAATAGAGACAAGATCGTAAAGTGAAATTATAGGAAAGAGGAGTTGAGACAGATAGATTAAAATATCTCACGGTCAAAACTCACTACCACAGATGTGTAAATATTAAAAAGGTCACAATAAATTTACTTTAAAGTGTCCCACAGTCATTTTTCCGTGACATTATTCGTCTGGGAACATGAAGCCTAGATATAATGTGCACTGCAATTGCCCAAAGGTAGTGAAGTACTCTCTCGTGGTGTCGTTTGTCTTTGTAGTGAAACACACTAATGCTCTCTAAGCGAAGTTTAATATTTCTCAGTAATTTCCTACAGTAGTTTAAAACACGTGGCTGGGAGACTTGCTGACCTCCAGTAATAAGCTTATGGCAAAAAAGATCCGTGTGCGTAAGAAGCCAAAACCTGCCCAACGCTCAATACAGAAACATAATCAGACTTTGAAATAAAGTTTTTCATATCCTAAAAAAAAAGGAGACCTCTTGCTGAACGAGTCTATAACTGTTCAATCACACCATTTTGTAAAGCACCAAGCAAAAACAATCCATCAGTGACACCAGACTGATGTAGCCTGGGTAGACAAAATGACGAAAACACATAAAGGGAATACAGCTACTTTTTGGTTATATTTTCATTTGTGTTTATTAGTTTATTGTTTTTGATAATGGTGCACCCTTATTAGGGTGTTTTATTAGATTCTTGGAAAATCAACCATTTATAGAAATACTCCGGTATTTGAAAGCTGGAGTCCTTTCCGTGTGGTGCGAATTGGGGTCAGTTGTTTGGTCTTTTACCTCGTTTGGACGGGCTTATTTTTTAGGCTTTCGCGTTGCTGCTGTACAGTAATCCACATAAAAGAACAAACGACTGGTTCTGCGTATATCCCCTCAGCCAAACATTAACAATAACCTTGTGTTAGCCAATAGTTACTCTTACAAATGAGATTAGCGGCACTTTAGAATAACCAGAGTTACAAATCTCATTACATTTGCGCCATAATAATAAATCAAAATCCATCAAAGCAAATCATGTGAGTTTCCCCATCAGTTTGTTTTAAAGCCTGATTATTCAGCTTTCCCCACGCAAAATGGGTGCAACATTTCATTTTAATTATTAGCTACCAAATCGAGGATGTTTTTTAAAGGGCTTCTAACCACAGAATCTGGATCTCTCTCATCACTCATGCTCAGACGAGCGCCTGTTACGTTAAACGATTGCGTGAGAAAGAAGAAGAGGACCGGGAATAAACGCGCAGAGAGGCCACGTATAAGGCCTGCTCCGCGCTTTTGTTAATTAGCTAGAGCTGAGTAAATTAGGATGGTGGCGCAGGCTGTCACACCAGCACCGCGCAGTCCATTTATAAATGAGAGTCCAGGTCCGCTGTGAATTCAGATCCTTCCATATTCGCATAGATTTTAGACCAAACGCAGAGACGGACTCTTGGTCCATCATTAATTTGCTAAAAACACTGGACAAACTGGAGTTTTTGTGGCATCCTGGTTGGTCATCACGGAATTTTTGCGAGTCTCTCAGGACTTAAATAACGTAATTCTTGTGTTATGCCGGGCATTAAAAGGTTTTGTCTTATTTATATACAAACAGTATCTTTTATACAAGCAGGTCGCCATTCTGTTCACAGTGGAATGGTAGTGCTTATTAAGCAAAAACATATATATTTAAATCACCACATTACTATTTTAGTGCAAAAATATAAGGTACAGTATATAATAAAGTATTGCAAAACAGCCTTGTTTCGATGAATGTTTTTCAGTTAATTAGTGTCAAATTTTGTCATGCAAAACTGAATACATTTTCAGCAATGATGATGGTTATCACCATTTACAGTAGTGATTAAATGCATCAGTACTCCACTCTCTTGTTTGGCACAAGGAAAGTTACAAACCTGCAAGCAAAGTTAAATAAAGTTTTAAGAGAGCTCAACAAACCTCTAGTCTCAGAAGAGCATTTCTGCGGTTATGGTGAATGCTTTGATGTACATTGTAACCATGACCTGAACATCCCCCAATGCTTTCACAATAGTTTTAAGCATGATTAAGTTTTTTGTTTGAATCTGAGAAAGTGTTTACTCTGCCTTAATGCAACAGTGCTGTTCAAGTTCTTTTTGTGGACAAGAAAAAAGTTTGTCTTTTTATTATTATTTTTATCATTATTATTTTTTATACAGGTGGGATACCAAAAGGATTTTTCACGTATAAAAAAAAATGCAATGCGCAGCGATAAGACAACAGAATTAGACAAAACAACTTGTTAACAAATCACAGTTCATACACGTGACTTAAAAGAAAATCAGTAGAATGTGCAAACTGCAGCAACTTTTGATGCAATACTGTGACTGAATTGTTCTCCTTAAGAGGCTAACTTGTATAAAATTTAGACAACACCTTGAAAATAAGTGTTTTTTTAGTTTCTAGTTTTCTATTAATATTTCTCTTTGATAATTGCTGTCTAATTGTAGTCCTCATCAAATATTTTGTGCATATATCACTCATATGAATGATCACTGATTGAACCAAAACAAGATTTACCATTTATGTCCCATAGGGCATTCTTTTGTAGAAAGTGATACACAAGAACAAAATTTAGGGCAAAATTAGAATTCAATGGCAATAATTTTTGTAATTTCACTGAATATTGTAGGCAAATGGAACTTGACGTGTGGAGGGAGTTAAAGCAAAGACAGATTTTACTC
>VUQI01052456.1:0-13039 GCA_015106735.1 Paratilapia polleni | reverse complement strand
ATTCCATGAAGCTCTCTACGCACTGTTCTTGAGCTAATCTGAAGGCCACATGAAGTTTGGAGGTCTGTAGCTATTGACTCTGCAGAAAGTTGGCGACCTCTGCGCACTCCGCTGACCCCACTCTGTGATTTTACGTGGCCTATCACTTTGTGGCTGAGGTGCTGTCATTCCACTCTGTTATAATACCACTAAACAGTTGACTGTGGAATATTTAGTAGCGAGGAAATTTCACGACTGGACTTATTGCACAGGTGGCATCCTATCATGGTACCACGCTGGAATTCACTGAGCTCCTGAGAGCGACCCATTCTTTCACAAATGTTTGTAGAAGCAGTCTGCATGCCTAGGTGCTCGATTTTATACACCTGTGGCCATGGAAGTGATTGGAACACCTGAATTCAATGATTTGGATGGGTGAGTGAATACTTTTGGCAATATAGTGTAACAAGCATTTCCCTTAGCTAAAGTGAACTTAAAGCGACAAAAGAATAATAAAGTTAGATAGAATCATTTTAATACTATACAATTTTCCAGGAAAATATTACAATTTAATGACTCATAAAAAATTCACAGCAAAATAAATAGGAAAAGAGGAGTTGCAATGAAACTAAGGAATCGCACGCTTTATAATAAAGGCATATTCGATTCCTGCCTTTCTGGCAAAAAAAGAATTTGATTACAATGAAATGGAAAAATTCGTAGAAGTCTTCAGTTTCCATTCATTAGCAAACTTGCTTCTGAGGATGAAAAAATATTCACTGTTTCAAATAGATTATAACAGGCAGAAATGTGAAGCAGGGCTTATTGAAAAACTGATTCAGCTAAAGTTAAATGAGATAGAGGACGAGCACATTCGCTTATTAGGTGCTGTTTGTGAAATGAAATGACTCTTCTCTGTCACATCTGAAGAAAGCCTAGCAGCACCTGTCTTGCTCACATTTTCACAGCGGCAAAGTTCCTATGAAAGTTCTTGAAGTGCTGAGTCAGTACCATGGTCCTATAGGACCCATGGACCACAAACCAAACATGCACACAGAATAAAAATAATAATCATACTTGCATACCCCCAACCACAGCCAAAACGTCAACTCAGCCATACACACACATTAGATGAAAGGGAAACAACTCATCTGGTCAGCACAACTTTGCCCCTCAGGAATGATGCTATCTCAATTTTTGTGTGTTCACATGACACCTTAAACTAGGCTAGCTGATACCTGGGGCTCTAACACTGACACACACACACACATACACACACACACACACACACACACACACACACACACATATACTTGCAGGGCGACAGTTCATTCCTTTTTAATTGTAATATTGACTTGGGATTCAATATTCCCCAGCACTCCATATCTTATATGTATATACAGTAAATGACTTCTGCATGTAGTGTGGGTTTATTTAGATCTTTCCTCAAGTTTAAAGCAAATGTGAAAATTTTAATCTACGCCACAGTGGAAAGCAACCCCTCATGTGTATCTTATAAAGTTCTAGGCTGAATCGGCAGTCAGTGCATCATACAAGAGACAGCCCGACGCTTTTCAGTCAGCATCACAGATGGAGTTTTTGAGCAATGCCTTTCAAGCAAGGAAAACACATGAGTTTGCTGCTGCCTCTAAAAGCAAACATGTGTTACACTTGGATTCCAAACTTCACACATTTGGCATTAGTATCAAACAGGGAGTTAGAACATCGCTAACACCATTAAAACCATTCAGAATCTGGCATAAGAAGTTACTCATCAGTTCACTCATTGAAAGGGAACCAATACATTAACTTAAAGACACCCACATTAAACCGGACACAGCGGCCAGCTGTTTTCCTTCTAACCACACTGGGTCTTTTGGCAAACTGCGACAAAACTACAGCATGCAAGATAATACTTGCAAGCAAAGCACTTATTACCTCTGCCATTAATACTAATTTTGTTAGCATCTTGATAGTCGTACTGGACATTGTACAGCATGGCACAGTTTGGTCATCATCATAGCCATTGTGATACTAAAATATCTGTCTGGAGTTTGTTGCACTGTTAGTCATGCAGTTACATAAAGTCAGGACTTTCCAGGTGCTGTTTAGTTTTTATTGTTGATTCATACATAAAACCATTGGTTCACATAATGGGTCAGTTTGGAGGTCTCTGCATTAGAAAGAAAAGTCACACACAGTGCAGTATCACTGTAGTATTTTAGAAACCTTCAATTTTTTTTTTCCCCCATCATCTATGCTCATCTTCTCTTTTCACTTCCCCCTCACCTCCCAACTGGTCGAGGCAGATGGCTGCCCTCCCTGAACCTGGTTCTGACAAAGGCTTATTCCTGTTAAAAGGGTGCTTTTTTTCTCCCCACTGTCACCAAGCGGTGGCTCATAGGGGATTTTTGGATTGTTGGGGTTCTCTCTTTAATATTGTTGGGTCTGTACCCTACAATATAAGCCTTGGGATGACTTTTGATGTGAACTGAAGCTACAGTATACAAAGAAGGAAAATAATAATAATAAATAGAAACAAACCCAACCTGTTGTTCATAGCTGGTGTACTTCTTTCAGTCAGTGGCTGGTTGAAATAAATATACCTATAATTTATGAAAAATTCCTTCCCTAAGTAAAGATCTGGAGTAACCAACAATAATACTAACTGCAATTTCACTTTTTAATCAGAAGCAGCTGTAGAGATTTAAAGATCTTTTGGACTGATGATGTAAGGAGGCAGCAACAAGCCAGCCAAGTGAAGAGTCGTGACTAAGAGCAATACATACACATGAAAATACACTTAGAAAACACACACAAACACACCCACGCAAATACACAGTCAGGCAGCCACAAGCAGAGGCAAACACATCTGCACTAATATGTGCTGTCACATGCGCACACTTAAATAGACACACACGCTGTCATCATAAAACGCAAAAAGATTTTACTTTATGATTTTGATGAGAGAAGCCAAGTGGAGTAGGGCGGTTTTAAGAGGGGAAGGAGAGCCATGAGAGGATCAGTTGAGTGTAGCAGATTGGATAGAAGAGCCAACATAATGAAAAGGTTCAGTTCCCAATATTACCAAAGTGCCCTTGAGCAATGACACCTAACACCAGTTTCAGTATAGTATGTGCCAATCTGGTATAAGCATAAGGACTCTCTATATGTTCATTGTTTGTGTTTGTTTGTTTTTACTCTGTTGGATTCTGGTGAGACTATGTAGGCCTTTACCAACTTTTTAAAAATATTGGGGCATAGAGGAAAATTTAGACAAAAAAATTAAACAAGTAAGTGTTGATTAGAGAGGCTCTAAATAACTTAGTTGTTAAAATGTTTTACAAATCACTGTATTTGGACACGGCTGAAAAGATTTTATTTCACATGTGGCTGCTCACTTTGGAACACGGGTAGGGAACTTTAAGAAATTAGTGCTGCTTAACATTCAAAGTGGTCAAACGAGGTGGGCCTGACGTGTTAATAATTTCCTTCCAGAATACTTCCCTCAGGTGGACCTGAAACACAGTGGAGGGATTATACAATATACTGTATCTAATCTGACTTGGGGATGCTTCAAGTTGCCCTGGGAAGAGCTGGAAGACACAGCTGGGGAAAGAGACATTTGGGCATCATACAGTCATTCAGGAGGAAGGGTGAATCAACCACAGGGTTAGTGGTTTTATCCCCAGCAATGGGATCATCGAAGTGCTGGTGTCATAACAGGAAAACTGTAACACAATTTGTCTTTCTATAAATGTAGCCATTCACCTTTCACTTAGCCTACTACCACCAAAACTTGCCATATAAAACCTGATTTCTGAGGTAAGAATTGTATATTTGTAACACTACACTGCTTCATTAGATAGCCTTGTGCACAAATCCATTATTTAAGTCAAACTAGCAGTCTGCTAAATGTACTTAAGAGTCCTTAGCGCCTTTGCACCCATAAAGAAAAGCCTGTAGCTCTGGAGCTGAACAGCATAATCCAACAATAATGAAGACTCCTAATTAGCTTTGTGTGTGCGTGTGTGTGTGTTGATGTGAGCTCGTCAAGAGGCGGGTGGTATGATTCCAGTTGTCGGGGGGTAAGTGAGTGTGAATCAACCCTGCTGACATCAAATACGCTCAGACACAAAGACACGCACACACACCAAAGCCGAAGTTAAGCTGTACATGCCACTCATTGCACTATTCATTGTTCTGTGTGCCATGAGCCATATTGTGAGCGGAAAAGGGAGAAGTGTGTGTGTGTGCTTGAGTGTGCTTGTGTGGGAGAGAGACAAAGAGAAGGAGCAAGAGGGGGAGGATGTCTGAAAGTTTGTAGAGTAACACACTGATAATATTTATGCATCTGTCTCTTGTTTTTGTGCAGTGTTTGTGTGGGCGTGGCGACACATGAGCATGTGCCTGTAGGTGTGCGTCAGGTTGCTGAGGTTTGCTGAGTCATCTGGCCCGTTTAATTTACTCCGTCTCTTCAGGAAACAGCTGCTACGACATCGTAACCTTGCGTAAACTCTATCGGCTTGCAGTACCGTTTAACAGAGCACAAGTAGCCAATGAGATTTGACAGCTGAATGAACTTCATGTGTTAAATTTAAATGGGGTCTCCAGAATGATCAGAATGAACAGAGGCGGGTGAACATAGTGATGTGCTAGCGTGGCCTCACAGATACAACCTGGTACATTCACACAGCATTGATCAGTGTAATCAGTATGGTCTATGGGAAACAAGAGTGAGATAAAACACAGTTCACCATTACTGCTCAACCCATCTACAGTGTTTTTCCATTTTACACAAGAATTCTCACCTAAATGGGGGTCAAAATGACCCCCTTGGCATTTTAAAAATCACTTAACTCTGTTAAAATAAAACCCCATCATCTCATATTTCATGACTTTCCCTACAATAGATTTATTCATCATATAGTGAATTTTGGGGTGTGCGGGATAAAAAGAAAAGAAAAATGATGACCACTCATGCTTGCAATTGCAGATGGAGTCATTTTTATCCCCACTGAAATCTATGTAAAATGTTCTGCTCAACATTCACAGCATTCATGGTTGCCAAGCAACAAATATTGTTTACACACATTTTGATCTGAAGGCTGCTATAACGTGATCCAGAGATAGCTAGATGTGATTGATAGATAAATATATAGGGGGACTGCAGTTAGATAAAAGATGAATAATTATTGCAGGGCTGAACGGGTCGTGGATGGGATATTGAGCCGTGGCAGAGCGGATTACGGGCGCATGGAGAACTGGGCGGGTTGCTGGCTGTGCAGAGCAGCAGGGAAACCGTGGCTGAACTGAGCAGAGAGTCCAGAGTGTGGAGAGCTAATGCGAGCAAATAAAGAGTGAAATCCGGAGCAGAGAAGCAGAATCGGATGGGTTTCAGCCTGAGGAGCAGAGAGGGCTGCAGACTGAGTCAGAGCAGTGTGGACGCTGGGTGAGAGAGAGGCTGCAGGTCCAGTGAAGAGGAGGCAGAGGTGGGCGAGATGATAAACTTTCACTGTTCTACTTTTATATTAATTAAATTATTAAAATGTGTTTCTTATTTTGTTGTAACTAACTGTGAGGTCAATTTTAAAATGCAGGCAATGACTGGTTCAATATGTTTCACCGGCAGTGCTCTGCTTTTTATACCTTCTTTATTTTAGCATTACTAATACCACCCATTATACAAAATTCATTTTCAACTTCTCCATAATTATCTTCTTCTACAATAATTACATTATTTAGTGGGTTTTAGGTAGTGTGCTGTTTGCCGTACCCTTTGTTTATCCCCAACAGGCAGCTCTAGGGGGTTTGGAATGTTGGCGGTTCTAGTGTTAATCTTTGCATGGGTTCTTTGCTCATAGCATACTTTCTTTGTTTCATGAAGATTTATATCATTAGTCTGAAAATACCGCAAAAAAGGAAATCTGATATTTTTCATTTCTCATTAAATTAAATTCCATTATACTGGATGGCATTCACAAATAAAAGGCAGAAAATTAGGTTGGCTCCTTTTTCCCACATTCTGTTACATGACTATCTGATTTCACTTCTCTAAAATTCTCCAATATTAATGGTCTCCTTGTATTTACTGTAAGATCCAGATGTGATACCAGTATTTGTATCAATGCAATTCAGTATCCTTGAGAAAAAAAAAGCCAAGCAGTAGATATGATTCTCTACTACAGTGCACTCACACTATCTTTATCTTTGAAACTCTATCTACCCTAAGTTTTCTGTGCTTCTTTCTTTCACAACTGATGTAAGTGTATATATTTTGCTCTCAATCTAACAAGTTTTTACTTCATATAACAAAACTGAATAGGATTTAAAAGAGTGTCATGCTATCCAAGAAGTCTAAGACATATATCATGTAACCATAAATTTTTCTTTCTTTTCAACAGCAGGTGGCTTTATACCAATGCAGTGATTTAAACCAACTGATTAGACTAATCAACACTGTCATTCAAGTATAACAGAAACAAAATACTGAAGTTCAGCCATCAGTAGAGTGTTCTTCAGCAGTTTTAAGAGGTACACATTTTGCTGAGACACAGTCGAAATTAACTAGAACAGTTACAATCTTCACATAGTAAGAAAAATGCATCATTTGAATTGTGGTAGTGATCACTCTGACAAGCTGCTGATTGTCCCGCTGCAGGCTTGATTTGATCCAGCAATTTTCTACCCACAGACAAAATAATCACAGTCAAAATAAATTGAGTCATTTCTGAGGCGAGATATTCAGCAAATGATGCTTTTTGCACTTGGAAAAGAAATGCATGAAAATTTTAAAACTTGTCTTCTTCAAGCTCAAGTTGTCTGAAATCTAGCTGAATATGAATGCATCAATTGTTCCCATTATGGTGGTATTTACTGTGATAAAGGTTGCCTACATTGTGTTTTTCAGTATCCCAGTTGCAGCCCCCCCAACCCTCCGATGCACCCTCAACCCCTCAACCCCCATCCCCAAAGCTCTAAAAACACAGTACTTTAGTATATTAAAGGACTGAAGTAAAAATGACTTAAAAAGATAAATCAACCTTTCCTTCAAGCTGATTTTGACATCACAGACACCACTAAAGTCTGGGAATAATGGTACCTCTGCCAAAAAAAAAAAAAAGAAGAAAAATCCGCTGTGTAAATTTTCATCCAAACTATGATACGTGAACTTGATCTTGACACAATAGTTTGCTTTTATCATAGTTTCTCTAAAGTACAAGAAGAATTTTACCTTTACATCTTCAGAAGATTCATCTTTATCTCAGGTACACTTAGCTACACTGCTGTTACTCTCCAGTTTTGGTGTAAAAAAAAAAAAAACATAAAATACTTTGCTTTGGAGCAATCTGTAAAAATCGAACAAAGCAAAAAGATCCAGTTCCAATTAAAAATCAATAATTTGCATAGTGTTCAAAATATGTTGTTATGGGGTTTAAAGCTGCCACAAGCCCAAATCCATTTCAAAAGAAAGATTTTAGGTTTCTACTACAAAGAGTTCAGGGAAAATATCAAATATAGTACTGTGCAAAAGTCTTGATTCACCCCTGATCAATTTTAAAATTACTTTTAAAAAGTAATTTTTTAAAAGTCGTCTTGAGCAATAGTTCTCCAGCCTTTCTGAAGGTCTTTGAAAGTTTTTTGGTTTGTTTGTTTGTTTGGTTTTGTTGTTCACCAAAACCTCATCAGAAACGTCTCTTTGGTAGAGTGGCTGTCAGGAAGCCATTCTTTAGGAAGGGAAACAGGAAGAAAAGGCTGAGGTATGCCAAATTACAGAAGAACTGGACTGAAAATCAGTGGCATCAGGTCTTAGAGAGTGATGAACCCAACTTTGGAATTTTTAGTTCAAATCATCGTAGGTCAGGAGAGAGGTACAACAGTGAGTGTCTACAGCCATCTGTAAAACATGATGGAGGCTCTGTCATGGTTTGGGGCTGCATTTCAGCCAGTGACGCTTTACAATAACTGTAAAGCGTCTGATCGGCAATGTCTTCACTTTTCAGCATGACAATGACCCCAAACTTACTGCCAGTGCAGTAAAAGCATACCTGGATAGAAAAACACACAATGGAACACTATCAGTCATGGATTGGCCTCCCCAGAGTCCGGACCTCAACATTATTGAAGCAGTGTGGGATCATCTTGACAGAGAACAGAACAAAAGGCAGCCAACATCCAAAGAAGAACTCTGAATGTACTTCAAGAAGCCTGGAGAACTATTCCTGAAGACTACTTAAAGAAATTAGAAAGCTTCCTAAGAGAGTTCAGGCTATGTTGAAGAATAAAGGTGGTCATACCAAATATTGACTTTCAAGCTCATTAGAATTGTATATAATGTATTTTCATTTATATTTGCATGTTTCAATAAATTGCTGTTTGCAATTTCCCTTTTTCCTAGCAAAACATAAAGAAATGAGAGGTGGCTCGAGACTTTTGCACAGTAATATATGTATAAATGTAATAGGGGGATGTGGCTAATATGTTTTCATGTTAGCAAAGAAAGACAGGGATACCGACTGAACTGGCAGGTGATGATCATTATTTGAAATAGAAGATGAAAGTAGTGGGGACAAAATATTTTTGAGGGCAAAGACATGGACAGAGAAATATGGAAGGGCGAGAGAGACGGACAGAGATGGGGAGAACACACATACACACACACACGTATACATACATTGATATATATACACACACACATATATATATGTGTGCGTGTGTGTGTGTATATATATATATATATATATATATATATATATATAAAGAAAGAGAATAGGAGAGCCTGATGGGCCAAAACAGCACAAAATGGAAAAAAAGACAGAAAAGCAAGAGAGACAAAGAAAATCAGAGAGACACAGAGAGTGAGACAGAGACGGCCTTATCAGTGTATTGCAGGAGGCATAAGATGTAACTGGGGAGTCTGTGTGAGTATGTGTGTGTGTGTTTGTGTTATTGAAGTGACTTTGGTCAAGTTAAAAACTGGAAAGTCCAGTCGACAGATGGACAGCGAGGAAAACAGGAACATGAACTGTGTATTTATGGCTCTGCTTGATTAGAAAAAGCAAGATTATGCAGCGTAAATCTTAGATATATTTATTTATGTTCCCTCCTGAAATATTTAACAGAGCCATTCAGTGCATTTGCAGTGATTCAAAGTTCAAAATAGACATCTATTTCACTCCAGAGGTAAGAAACCTGACAAAGTCAGAGGTTACACTGCCTCAAAATCAATGAGGACCACTCTCAAAAGACTTTCATGTTGTTCCCTGTGTCAAATGAGACAATCGATTTAAAGACAACCCAATCAGTCAAAATGTAAACAAAGCCAGGAGAAGGATGACAGTATTTTAAAAGGCTGCTTCTTGTAGCACTTAAATATGAGGCTTTTTAAAATTTCAACCTAGTGTCTCTCTCTCTCTCTCTCTCTCAGTTTTAAATTATTAAACAAAAGATCAAATCATATTATTCATGGTGGCTCAGAGGATAGCTCACCATTGCCTCACAGCAAGACCGTCTGGAATCTGAACCTGACCCAGATGGTGCCTTTTTGTCTGTAGTCTGCTTGATGGTCCTGGGGCTGTTGCTCTGACATTAGCTTAGCTCTGTTTAACGGTTTAATATGGGTACAAACATGGGTACAAGCTGTATAGAAAATAATTGTACAGTATAGATCAACAAGTTTCATGGAAGAATTGTGTGAGGGGCAGGGGTGTTAGGGATCTCTGTCATAAAGAAAGATTTTTTTTTTCCCCTAATGGGAGATTTAAAATTAGTTAAAGCTGACAATGAAAATTCCACACATGCTGCATAATATGGACAGCTTTTGAAAGCAACACATTGATAAGCACCAAACTGACATATATCTTTGTAACTGATTCAAATGGTGTTGCATCAGTGTGAATTGCTTTTCTAATGCCAGAACCAGGGTAGACATTAACATATTAACATTTGCAGAAAAACAACTCACTCCTGCCAAAATGAGATTTGAATGTTAATAATCTACAGCACCATATTGGTCCAGATTTGATCCATGGCCGAGGAACTAATGTGATTCAAACACCTGCTTTTGAGGGGGGAAAAAAAGGCTTTTTTGAGAATAGGAAAGACTTTTAAACTGGTGCAGTTGAGAAAGTTTCTCTGAGATGCCATTAAGGCTTTCAATGATGGCAAGAGGGTTCTCATCACTGAAAGCCTTATCTCTTGTACTAGTGAAATATGAAATACAGTAATAGGTGTAACCTACACGTGGACTTTCCATTACACAAATTCACACTCTCTCCTGTCAGACTCTTGGAAGTAGTTAAAATAATTTTCTCTGACAGTATTTTTCTGAATGTCTTCTTGATCCCATCATCCATGACAGCCCTGATTCTTGGCTGGTTTCCCAAGGAGATTTTCTTCCAGATTCATTTTAGTAAAGACATCAGTATGTCATATGCAAAATGTTTTTTCAGTCATTTCCTTCGTGGCAGCAAAACACACTGCACAAGTTTTATTCCTGCAGAATAAGCTGGGCTAAACAAACACCACTGTCAGTGCAGGTTTTCCTGTACGTTTAAAGAATGCTTTTCAGGTAAAGTGGAAACGATTCGATAACCTTGAAGTTTAAAATAAAATAAATAAATAAATAAATAAAATAAACTAAAAGCACAACAGATCTTTGTTTCTCTGTTTAACATTCAGCCATAAACTAAAAATGACAGAAGGCTTAAAATCAGGGTACCCCCGATTGGCAAACAATTACAAACAATTACAAACAAGACCACATTAACACTGAGCCCGAGATATGGGAATACCTATAGGAAATAGCCATTGAAACAAACCGTGTTCCATTCAAATCACACAATTTTATCAGCAGCAGTCTCACTCATAAGAAGCTAATTGATCCTGCTATGAGCACGAACCTTTGAAAACGATTAAATGTAAGGCCAGTATAAAACCAAAATCTATTTATATTACCAAATATGAACCTGAAGGCACATTCAGACAGCGAAAAAACAAAAGAAAAATCCATATTTATTTTTTATGGAAGTTTTTCCGTACTTTTTTAACCACACATTGAATTTTACCATTTACCATTAACGGAAACTTCCGTAAAAAAAAAACTGATAATATACTTGCAGAAAATTACCAGTACATTTTTTGTTTTTTTACACTGCAGATGTCTGACAGATTGAATATACAAGCATTCTGCTCCTCTTTCTTTGTCTCCGAGTTCTTTCTCCCCACCGATAACCAGTCAACCTGCATCCTTATCCGTTATGTTTGGTGTTTATATCTCCTGAGCAACTTCACAGCCATCACACAAATATAACCTTCTGTCTCGCTGGTTAAACAACGCACACGCACAAACACACCTCTTTGTCTTGCCCCTTTCCCTCTCACTCATCTTGTGTCTCTCTTTTAAGTTAAAGTTATCTATTTTCCCTGCGTCCGTTTGTCTGGCTTGCCGAGTGGCTTTGTGTCTCTCTGTGTGCGTGTGTCGGTTAAAGTGCCAGTGTTTCATTCGGGGCGGTTGTTTGTGTGTCTGTCTATGTTCAAGAAGCAGAGTGAAAACAAATCACTTCAAATCCCCAAGCTGGGTTTTTGTGTGCATGTGTGTTTGTAAGTACGTGTCTCCCAGGACAATTTGCATTGATGTTGTTGTCAGATTGGAGAAAGAGCATTAGAGCTCTTTAAACATCAGGTGTCTGCAACAATAAAAACACTCTAACAGACACATACACACACACACAACAAACACGGGGTGTGTTAACAGCAATGTGGTATCACATTTAGACACACATTTAGAAAACACAGTTTGTCTCTTAGTTAAATGTAGTCCCCCAGTATGCCAAATGACTGTGCTTGTGTTTCTGTGCATATGTTTCCAGCTCTTATGGAAACCTTCGCTCAGAAAACAGCACCTCTTGTAGCTGTTTTAATATCGGACGCACACTATCTCATACACACCAACACAGATAAAATTCACCGCAAGGAAACAGAAAGAAGGAAGGATCCATCTTTTATGCATCACAAACATCCTCTGTGAAACATATTCAGCTAGACAATCAGCAAGCTGCTTTGATTCACTTCCAGTCATCCAGCCAACCAGCCAGTCTCCTACTGCAATAGTCAGCCAGTTGGTCAGCCAGCAGGTAAGAAAGCTTGTATGTCACTCATTCAGTCAGTAATCCACTGACTCATTCAGTCAGTAAATGAATAATTTAAGGAATCCTTTCTGCATTCATGCTGCTCCTTCACACCTGTACTGCCCCCTCTAAAGCCCTTTTCTACTCTGGCCGTTAAAAGACATCCAGCTAATTGCTGCGATAAAGGGCTTAGCGTAGGGATCACTATATATTAGCAGTGCTTTGTGTATAGATACTAGGCTAGGTCCTTGGGATCCCTTTACTGCTGTCAGGGAGCCAGTGAATGAAGACAGCTATAGATGTTTAGTCTATGATCATATTTTAACTGCAGCTTTACACAGAGAATAAGCAGTTGTGAAGCTCATCGGCAATTTTGAGCACTTCCAGAGAGAGTTTCCTTTTTCTTGGCTTAAATTTAAATAAACAAGAGCCCATGAAAAGCAATGTGCTAAATTCATATTACCTTTGTCTAAAACCTGACCATCTCAGTTTTTATAGTATGCTAGATTTGAACTAGCTAAGGCAGTAACAAAAAGTCAAATGCATGTCAACAGTAGCTAACTAGCTAGCTAAATCCTTTTTGAAACTAACCAGTGAACATAACATTTCCCTTAGTGCAGCCTAGTGACAGAAAAGGTTCTGGAGGTCGAGGCTTTTTGAAGGATGGGACTCCTTAATTGTATACAGGGGTAAGACACAAAAGGTAAGTTTTTTTTTGTTTGTTTGTTTGTTTTAAATAAAAGAAAATGTTACTAAAAGCATCTTGAATTCTCAGACTGATTTTGTTTTAAGGGTATTTTTTTTACAGTACAATATAATGCTGTGCAAAAGTCTTGAGCCACCCCTCATTTCTTTATATTTTGCTAGGAAAATGGGAAATAGGTGCAGCGATTTATTGAAACACACGCAAACATAAATGTAAATACAGTATA
>VUQI01052455.1:0-20714 GCA_015106735.1 Paratilapia polleni | reverse complement strand
CTTTACTTCCTTAAGGAGGAGAGAGATCAGGAGTCGGTACACTTATCCTGCTCAAAGACTGCTCAAAGATATCCTGCCATTAATTACTGCTTCAATCTTAAATATACTCAATCTATCTTTATTAACGGGCTACGTACCACAGGCCTTTAAGGTGGCAGTAATTAAACCATTACTTAAAAAGCCTTCTCTTGACCCAGCTGTCTTAGCTAATTATAGGCCAATCTTTAACTTTCCTTTTATTTCTAAAATTCTTGAAAGAGTAGTTGCAAAACAGCTGACTGATCATCTGCAGAGGAATGGTTTATTTGAAGAGTTTCAGTCAGGCTTCAGAATTCATCACAGCACAGAAACAGCTCTAGTGAAGGTTACTAATGACCTTCTTATGGCCTCTGACAGTGGACTCATCTCTGTGCTTGTCCTGTTAGACCTCAGTGCAGCATTCAATACCGTTGACCACAATATTTTACTGGAGAGATTAGAGCATACCTTGGGTATCAAAGAAATTGCATTACAGTGGTTTAAATCATATTTATCGAATAGACTCCAATTTGTTCATGTAAATGGGGAGTCTTCTTCACACTCTAAAGTTAATTATGGAGTTCCGCAGGGTTCTGTGCTGGGACCAGTTCTATTTATACAATAATACTTCCCTTATGCAGTATTATTAGAAAACATAGCATACATTTTCATTGCTATGCAGATGATACCCAGCTGTATCTATCCATGAAGCCAGATGACACACACCAAGTACCTAAACTACAGGCATGTCTTAAAGATATAAAGGCCTGGATGACCTCTAATTTCCTACTACTAAATTCAGATAAAACTGAGGTTATTGTACTTGGCCCTAAAAATCTTAGAAATATGACATCTAACCAGATACTTACTCTGGATGGCATTGCCTTTTGTCTCCAGTGACACTTGGAGTCATTTTTGACCAGGATATGTCTTTCAACGTGCATATTAAAAAAATGTGAAAGACTGCTTTCTTGCATTTTCCGCAATAGCTCTAAAATTAGAAGCATCCTGTCTCAGAGTGATGCTGAAAAACTAGTTCATTCATTTATTACTTCTAGGGTGGAATATTGTAATTCAGTATTATCAGAATATCAGAATGGGAGGCAGAGCCTTCAGCTTTCAGGTCCCTCTCCTGTGGAACCAGCTCCCAGTTTGGATTCGGGAGACAGACACCCTCTTTACTTTTAAGATTAGGCTTAAAACTTTGCTTTTTGATAGAGTTTATAGTTAGGGCTGGATCAAGTGACCCTGAACCATCCTTTAGTTATGCTGCAATAGGCGACTGTTGTTGTGAATTGGTGTAATATAAATAAAATTGAATTTAATTTAATTGAATGTAATTATTGAGATGTTCATATAAGTTAAAACATTATTGTTTCCACAATCATGTTGTCTCAGCTCAACGTTATTGATTTCTATTATGTGAGATTAGACCACAGCATTAGGAAACCTTTTCCAGCATGTCCTGTTTGCATTTGTAATCAAAAGTAAAATTATCTCAATGTAAAATAATATAAGTTAATTCTGGATGCCACCGCATAGACCCTCATGGTTACACAGACTCACAATATACAGCAACAATTTCCACTTACCTTTATTTCTAGAAAAAAGAAAGCTTACAGTGTGTGATTACAGCAAATTTTTCCTGTGCTTCCTGGTACTTTACAGTTTGTAACGCACACTGGAATTCACAAGGACAAGCCTAAGCCAAAAGCAAATACATATAAACCACCCTCCTGAAAGAAATATCTGAAAATATGCTGATTCCCAGCAAAGTTTTTAAGTTTCTTCAGAGTATGAGTAGTGGTAGTTGTTTATTCATTAATGGATTCATTACACATTGAAGCTGCTAAAAGATATTTCTGCTACTTTTAACACCAATATGACATATAGTGTATATAAAGAAATATGGGCTAAAATGGGGCTCAGAGAGAACAGCAGTACCTCCCTGAAGCTGCCTGAACAGCATGTTAATGAGTACATTAGCTACATGGCTTTAATTTCTTTCCAATGTCATATTGATTCACAAACAGGTCTACATATATGTTGGTGTTAACATGTCTCCTTCCAACACATGAATGCGCTGAATTTCACACTAAGCCAATGAAATGCATGCAAAGAAAGGCAGAACTTTCACAGATGAAAATAAGTGGGTAGTATGAGATTTATTATTGCTGGGGAGGGGATGAAAAATCATTGACCAGGGCAGGTAATCTTAAAATCACACCAGCTCCCCTACAGGCATATTTCTTGTGTGAATGTGGTTTTGGTGTTTCATTTAATTACATTTTGCATCTACTGAATTTTAGACAAGTTAATATTAATTATATTCAGTTGCTGTGACCCTGTTGGCTGTTTGCTACAACTCTTCTTCTCTCTGGACTCACACATTTGTACTTCCCTTTTTGGCACAATGCCTCTTATGCCTCTTATGGAAACCTCAACATTAAAACCCCAGCCTTAACCTAAACCTGATCCCTAAACTCTATCTGAACTCTAACCCAGCCTTTTGAACTTCTGTCCTCATGTGAGAACCGGCATGTCTCCACTCTCCAAAAATATCCTCTGCCTCATGGTCAAAAACTCAAATCAGTCCTCATAAAGACGGACATACAAGTACACACACATACCATATGCCACAATTCTGGCATCATCCTTGGTAATAAATGGGACTAAATGGAGGCAAGGTTGAAGCGTAGGAGGGCTGGCTGAAGTGTGTCTTTGTGTATATATGTGCGTGTCTCCTAGCAACCAGTACCCTTCACTCTCAGTCTGCGCTGAGCCGACAGAGCAGCATCACACTGCAGATGCAACAGGTGCACTGAATGAGGTGGTGCCACCTTTTTGTATTGTCATGAACGTAATGTATATATCTAATAATTTCAAGTTAATACAAAGTGAATTCTCTAGGTTTTGTTTTAAGCCTAATGAAGATTAGCATATCAGCAGTGTTCTCAGGACCACTGGTGAATTTTAATATCACCGTACTTCTCCACTGTTCTGTGCGCCTGTTTTCCCTGAGCCAATCAATCTGTGTCTTTAAGCTTACATCTTCAACAGAGTCATACTGGACAGACCATTTTATATCTATTTTCAAAATATTACATAAGAATTCCCACTGGATAACAGCATTCAGTAATACAGGTAGTGATGCTAATGATAGCTGTGAATGCTATCATTAGCATCACTACCTGTATTTGCTCCAGATACTAAAGGGCCATCCTTTAGTATAAATTCCACTAAAATTCCCAGCAATATGTATCAAAGTTAAGGTATCAGTGGGCACGTTTTCAAACAGATTTTGTACCCATGACAGGCAGACTTGCCAATTGCAGGAGAGGCTTGTAGAGAACCAGTCTAAACAGCAAAGCTGTTGTTATTCTATAGCCATCACAGTCACGGTCTGCCATGTCAGTAACTTTTTGGCGTCTTTTACCATTTTTCATATGTCTCATGTGTTTCCTTGTCTGTCTGTCTTAGTTGAGATACTTCCTGTGGTATACATAGGTTTTAGATAGGAACCATGTTAAGTAATTACTTTGATAGCACAGAAATTTCTCCAGAGTAATGGTGTCTTAAATCAGATGAAAGAAGCTGCATACTTACCAGAAATGATCATAGATTTTTTTTTTTCTAAATTGAAAACAACAATTTAATATGGATAAACATTTGATAATGCCAAACATGGCCACAAGCAGATATGTGGTCACTGAGGTCTGGGCCTCGATAATTTTCCTTTTTTTTTAAACAAGACAGTAAACATTTGCATGAAGCAATGTGTGATGCTCTAGATGGCTTGTACTTTGAAAAGTCTCTACAGGAATTCTACAAAGTTATGGCCCGCCTTACAGTGTTTCTGATTGGGTTGTGTTTAGGGGGTTAGGCTGACGCATAACTCATGAGGAATGATAATTGGTTGGTTTACACACCAGGAGTGAAATGCTCACTCTCTATTTTAATTTCCATATTGGAATCTCAAGTGAAGGAAAATTTCAGTTTTTATAAACACAACACACACATCTTCCATATTTCTATATACACAGTTGCTCCTGTAAACAGGGAAGCTGTTTAAAATAAAGTCCTTTACAGTTTTCAAACTTTCTGGTTTCGATTGTATTGCAACTCTGGGACCTATTCTTGTAAGAAGTGTAGCCTTCATTGGAACACAGGTGCTAAACCTTAAATATGATACATTAAGAGGAAAAAAAATATGGATCTCACTCATTTCTAAACCCTGGTTAAAGCCTCGATGCCAAACCACACGTGATGTTTTCTTGTGTCATGTTTTTATTTCGTGCAGTTTTTGTCCACCTGTTTTTGTTATTAGCTTGTTAGGTAAATAACAATCCAGCTTCTCTGTTTGTCAGTTAACCCGCCTTCTGTCAGCTTTATTGTGTCCATTTTTGTATTGTCTTTCTCGCATTTTGGATATATCTTTATTTTTGCCAATTTGCATCACCTTTTTTTGGACTTTTGCTTAGGACTCATTCTGCTTCTCCACTAGGGTGTATTTTCATCTGTAAGTTTATTCAAATTACAGTTTGATTTTTAAAACTGCATCGTTGGCGTCCTGCATTTGGGTCCTTCCTCGAACCAACTCTAAAACAGCAATTTCATTACGGAAGAAACACAAATTAAAGAAAACAAAAATTCATTATTTCAAATATCAACAGATTCCAATTCACTTTTCCCATACCTTCCAGAGTATGTTTTACTCCAGGGGAAGTTGTATTCTGTTCCCCGGTGGTGGTTTTTCCATTCTAAAATATGAATTGTTTGTTTATATTTGGTCTTTCCCACACATAACAAGCAACATGGGCATTTCAACATTAAACAACCCTGCTGGTGGTGCTAGAATGTACCTAACTCTTTAGTGTGGCTTGTGTTATTCCAATAAGTGCATCTTTAACAAGGAGATTAGCAACTCTCCTCCTCCCCATCACTCCCTCATCCTCTTATAATTTACTCCAAACCATGATGTTGGCCTAACCCTGAACAAGTAATTTTGGTGCCTAACCAAAACCTACACACAAGTCCACAACTCCTACCCATCTCTCATACTTTTAAGTAAGTAACTCAACAGAAAGGCATGGGTATTGTTTACAGCCTAACAAGCACTAAATCTACTGTGATTCCGGTACATGGGAAATTCTGGTAAGCCCACAGTTTGTTTGTGCAGGCTATATTTCATACCCATTGTGTGCTTTAAGTTCTGCTTCACCTATCTGAGAAAATGAAAAAAATAAAAAAAATCTGACATTGGTATTCATCAGACGGATCTCATCCTTCCTTTGTTCTTCACCATGTCAGTTTTTTAATTTTATTTTCATCGTTCATTCTATTTATTCTGTTCCATCTGTGCAGATTGCAGTCACAGCTCACTGACATGAAATTAAATTTTGGTAGGTCATTTTCATTATTTTTTAACACTAGTTGTAGGTGAACAAAATTTAAGTTTTTGCAGTTCTCCACCTTATTTTTTGTTGAAACAACTGCAAACGCCTCTGTCCTGAATCAAAAAAAAAAAGTCAGTGACACAAAGAATTACGCAAATCTACATTAACGTGTAAACAGATTGACTTTATTGCAAACTCAAGTCCCAGTCCTGGTACAGCCCACCACATCAAACTAATTCAACCCAAGCCCGTCTTTACCTGCATTTTTATGCACTGCAAACCAGAAAAGCTGCAGCCAGGGATCTGCTCCTGAGTCAACTGCTTGACCCATGCTTGCAGCAACACTAAACATTTACATGATTAATCCATTAATAGGAAACAGCCATCTAAACATAACTGGGGATTAATAGGTCTGTAACAAAATGGCAAGACCAAACAATAACCTGATGGCCCAACACTTACCTGAATTAAAATGCCTTTCCTAAAATTGGGGGGGGGTAGTTTAAACTAAAACGGCTGCAACCTGTGTGATGCCTCCTCTACGCTGTAAGTCACTTTACTCGAGTGCACACAAGTTTAGTTTTTGCGTGGATGATGTACCCCCATTTCCCCCTTTTTAAAACACAGTTTAATCAGTTTCCCCACCATAACTGTCTTCACTGTTGAGAAACAAAAAGTATAATTATGAAGTAGATATAAAAAATCCGGTACTAAATATTCGGAAAGTAAATGAAAAGAGGATAGACAGATAAATAATTTGGATTTTGGGCTAAAATCTACACAGATTTGGAATCACATGTGGGAACACAACGCACTCTTTTGAAATAGAGCAAAGAAAGCTGCATCAGCTTCTGAAGCCTAAACCTCTCCATCCGTCACTGATCCATCATCCCTCAGTCCAGGACATTTCCCTCTCTCCTCTCTTTTCCTTTACTCCCCTCCTCCTCCTCTCCAGCCACTGTTGACGTCCATGGCTCTGTCACCCGCATCACCGGTTTCCACGCTGCTCTCTGGTCCAGTCATGTAGTCATTATGGCTCTTATAATTGCCTCTGTGTTCACACCCGCCCGCTGTTTGTCTTCTCACGGCTCCTTTTCCGTTTTCAGTTAGTTTTCTTTTAGTTAATCAGTCGTCCTTTCTGTCGGAAACTCTTTTTATTCTTTTGCACTTTTCTGACGCTTTGGGGAGTTCTGTGCGTCCGAGCCTCCCGCACCTCTCCACGGTTTAAATCCCTCCTCTGGCTCTTCCACCTGGACCTGTCGCTAATTTCCCCTATTCATTCACCCGTGCGGTCATTTCTCGTCGTCGTGACTCCTAATTGTTTCTTGGCAGAGTTAGAAACCGCTGGGGAAAAGGCTCATATGAGTGCGCCTCCGCTGATCCGTGCGCCTAGCCCTCTCCCGTTCTCAGGGGGGACAAACAACACCAACACCGGCGTCGGGGGAGGAGGAGGAGTAGGAGGAGGTGGCGGTGTGATCTCCTTCCACATCCAGATCGGTCTGAGCCGGGAGCCCGTGCTGCTGGACGCTGCGGAGCTCAGCCTCAGTCAGGTCCGGGAGGTGGCGTGCTCCATCGTGGACCAAAAGGTAACAAGTTTAAACCAAGTCCTAAAACCCTCAAGTCCTGACAGAGTTGTCATAATGTAAGGAAATTACAGTGGTGACATGAATCTTTCAGGGACTTAAAAACGCATTAAAGGCGCAGTTCATTAAATCTGGACCATAAACCCACAGATACTTTCACCTCATTGATAAATATATGAATATCTGTCTCTTTCTGCCTCTGTCTGTCTGTTCCATGTATCTGGTCTACTTCAAACTTGCCAAGTGTTTTGCTGGAGACCAAAAGGAAGTGCAGTGAGGAGTTTGAATTTGTGAGTGGTTGTCTCATTTTGGGGTCTTGTGACCTCACAGATGATGTCACACTCCTTTGTGGCCCGGTATAGATAACAGTTTAGAAAAAAAAAAAAAAACTGAGTGTGACATCTACCTTTGCATGTAACATGCCTTGGTGAGGGCCAACAGACACTGCATTAGTATTTAAAGCTAATTTGATCTGCAGGTCATAATTCAACATCTTGAATTTTTCAGCAGGCTTTAGTCTGGTTCTCTTGTATCAAAAAAAGATCATCAAAATATATACACAAATACATGTAACTTCATGAAGTATACATTTTCTGCTTTTGTTGACACTGTCAAAACATAATTCTTGAAATCATTCTTCTGGTTTTTTTTAATTAATTAATTTTTGTGCAGCAAGTTATAACAACAATCAACAACAATCCATAGTTACATTTTATGTTAACTACTGGATGTGTGCTAGCAGACAGTGTAATTGCAATAGGAGTGAAGGAGGAAGCCCAGTGTGAAAGCCACAAAGCTGCTTTGGGGAGGAGGTCAGGGTGAATGGATAGGTCAGCAAAACGTTGGACCTTAACTCAGAAGAAGGTTTTAAAACTGCTAGTTAATGCTGTTTTGAAATCAGGGATGTCAGTATCCTACATGTGATGGTTTTGTACCTTTAAAAGACTGATGTGTAAATTGTAATGTGCATGGAATGGCATACTACTCACTGTGGAAAAACTGATACAAATTAAAATGGCACTTTTTTAAAATAAGAAATATCAAGGGAAAATGTATTTATTTGTTTTTAATATATTATTTTGCAATCATTTTTTACCTGTCCAGCCCACTTAAGCTCAAACTGTGCCATATGTGGCCTATGACTAAAATGAGTTTAACACCCCTGTTTTACCCACTTCTGATTCGCAACATTTACAGCGGATCTATCACTGTAACCATAACAACAAACATCCTCTAAGCTAAAAATGATTTTTTAGAAATAAGTTTATGATTTAAAAATATTTTTAATCATGACCCTAACATTGTGTCACCACTATGCTGTGAAACTGCTCTGACCCATCAGGAATACAGGAGACCTCTGGGGGTGTATCTGGTAGCAGATCCTTTGGCTCCTGTGGGCCCTCAGTGGATTGCACTTTTTCCTGGTACAGATGCTTGAGTATATTTGGATGTGGGAAGTTAGGAGTCCTGGTATACAACTTAGACTCTGCTCCTGAGCACTTTTAGCAATTTGGCCACTGCTTTCAGGAACACACATAATGTCAACGTGTCAAAAGAACATCCACATAAATGCCAGGAGTATTGCATTGCAATGAGATGATCTGTTATTCCCTTCACCTGCTAGTGTTTTAATGGTGTCAAAACATGCTCACAGGTCAGGGTCTTTGGAGTAGTAAAGTAAGTATTAGTTAAGTCATTGTTGCTGTTTTTCAGCCCGAAACATCTGGAGAAGCTTAGCCCAGCATACATCAGTTTCATATCGGTGTGCCTATGTAGAATTGTACTGCCACAAAAATGCCCAGTGCCATTTGTAAAGCCTTGTTAATGTTACCAACTGTGAGCAAGGTTTAATTAACTAAAAACCAGAGAGTCTCCAGCCACGTTTCAGAGCCAGAGTTCTGGCAAGGTAACAATAGAGACGCCACTCAAATTTTAATAATGGAAAACATACAATTCCACTCTCCTGCTCAAAATCTAATCCCACTCGCTATTATATTACAATAGTAGGAATGGGGATATTGGTGCCATGTCACTTCCCACACCTTCACCAATCAGTTTTTTTTTTTTTTACAGTGTACCCTATACAGGTTTGTTTCCACCACAGGAACTTTACCTCAGTAATAGGACCCTTTTGGGGAACTTGGTCTGCTTACTTAGAAGAAATGAATCCCTGGTTGAATACAAACATTATGTTATGTGCCAACAATAATCAGGATGGAGTTTTCCATTAGATTTTTCCACCAGCAGACCAACAACAAAATCCAGTCTTCAGTGTTTGTCTACACATTCTGGACAGAGGTCCAAAAAATTTGATCAGTCAGCTGAGTTAATTTATTTAACAGTCCTGCTGATGAAATTCACAATATGCTCAAAGAACTTTCACCCCTTGGAAAATTCCTTTATTGTTCAAAAACAAACAATTTTACAAATATGCTATAATTACTAATAATAGACCTGTTTCAGATGTCCAAATAATGCATCCAAATGACTTTCGATACAGTGTTCATCATTTGTTGCTTTTAACAGGAGATTTGAGGTGCAGCTGCAAGCCTTTACTGCAGACTAACCCATGAATGCACAACATTTCTCTGATGGCATGCAGTGTGTTTAGCAGTTTTTCCCTCTATGTGTAAATCTTACAGTATGTGAGTCTGGAAAGGAGTGTTAGTCAGTGTGGTGACTCACTCTGAGGCTAGTTTCTTGTTGGAAACATGATTAATTCTGCCTTTGTTCACTCGCTCTGCAGGGGTTTTTCTGTTTTCCTGGCTTTTGCTTTATGAACTGAATTGAACTGAAAAGCTGTTACCGAGCACTCACAATTAAACCACACTGACACACACACACACACAGACAGTGTCAGTGTCCTTATGAATGTGATAGATGTCCTCTTTCTCACATAGACAAGCAGAGAGAAATCTCTGAGGAGTTTGTGAATGCGGGCTTGTTTTTTTCTCTCATTTACACAAATAACAATGTTGTTGTTGGATGTTATGGCTTTTTCCTCTTCCTCGAAAACCAAATCAAACCAAGATGCAGTCCAAAAGATACAATGTGAGACACAAAGCCTGTCAATAGCAGTATGCCTGCAATTAATCCAATGTCCATTGATTTATCTGCTTTATAAGTGGTTTTGCAAATGGGTCAGGGTAGAGGTACCATTGGGCCATTGGTATGCCTGCATGATATGAAACAAATATGCCATGTATGATGACACTGTTCTCTTTTGGGGTGACAACATGACTTGTGATAAAGAAAAAAATTGAAGTGTGTATTTTAGTTACATAGATCAATCTAGCATTCCAACAGCTGAGTCACTTTATAAACTCAATATTTACCTGGAATAATGTCAAAGTGGGAATAAAACAAGGGTCTCCAATCTGTCCTAGCTTGACATTACTGTAAAACATAGCAGTGGTGGTTGGGAGCAGGTAAAAAAAAAACCAAACAAACAAAAAAAAAAACACTTTTCTCTATTTTTAAGCTTGTTGAACAGGTTTTAATAGGTTCTTAACTTCCACCAGGTTGTTGGCAAACTATTTAAGGGTAAAGGCAGAGTTAGGTTGCATTTTGGCATAGCTTTAGAAAGCAGAAGAAAGCAGAAGATGTTATCTTTAAAATCAAGTATCTTCAGTGCATTTATGCATTGCAGTTTTTGCATTTTAAAACTGGCTATGAGAAATAGGTGAAAATTCCAATGATGATTGATGATGAAAATCTGATTTATCAGTCAGCACTAACTAGGATGTCATCAGAAAGGGTCTGGGAAAGGATGCTGCTAGACTTAGGATCAGGATCAGAAAGGGAATATCAGGAGTTGATCCTGACACAATGACTAAGGTATCAAGAAATGATAGTGACAAAAGCTGGGACAGATGGGAAAGATGGTTAATGGATGGTGAAAAGGATGATTAAAAGTAAATGGAAAATATTTTGGACCCGATGAGATGGGTTTGGCATAGAGTTAGGATCCAAGTTTACTGGCAAAGGCTTGAGTCTCAGATGAGATCAAATCCTCTATTGCATTAGAGAGAGAGATAAAGACTGGATTGAAACAGGATTAGCATTTGATAGGATTAGTTACAAAAACCAACATATGACTCCATTTGAGGGTGGGAACAGTGGTCTTGATTTTTCTTATTTGTTGGAAACAAATTAGTCACAGTGGCACTAACAAAAAGACAGGAGTCAGAGCCGGAGGTGGCAGAGCTGAAGATGTTAAGATTTTCGTTGGGAGTGACCAGGATGGTCAGGATTAAAAATGAGTACATCAGAGGGACAGCTCAGGTTGAGCGGATTGGAGACAAAGTTAGAGAGGCAAGGTTGAGGTTGTTTGGACATGTAGAGGATGGATAGTGGATATACTGGACAAAGGATGCTGAAGATGGAGCTGCCAGGCAGGAGGAAAAGAGAAAGACCACAGAGAAGATGTATGGATGTAGTGAAGGAGGACATGCAGAGAGTTGGTGTGACAGAGGAGGATGCTGGGATAGGGTGAGATGATCCGCTGTGAAGAAGTTGGAAACAAATAAGTCAATTAATTTGGATTTCGATAAGTTGGAAGAATTCTACGTAACTCTTTACATCGACTGTCCATCTTTTTTTAGATGAAGCCACTCAGGAGAACAAATTAGAAAATGTTGGACAAGCCAACAACAGAGATGAAAGAGGCAAGATGCACATTAGTGTGGAATTTTCTTCAGTCATGCTTTCTTTTACACCTCCTGGAACACACACACACACACACACGTACCAAAGCTGCATTGCTCACAACTGGCAGCACTTAACACATATAAATAGCACCAAATGAAATGCTTAATAACAAAAGGTGTGTGTAAAAGCCGGTGTGTTTGAAACGGATTTTCATACATGTCCTCTGTGTTTGTTTTCTTTAGCTGCGCTAGGTTTCCAGAGTTTCCATCATGTATTGCATTGGTGGGTCTAATTAGCCCTAATTTCTTCTAAACTTTGCCTTTCCTGTAGTGGCGGTGCTGGGGTGAGGTTGCAAAAAGGTTTTGTCCCCAAAAGCAGTTGCATAAAACAAACCAAAAACCAAACAAACCAGTGGTCTGTGGGTGAGTTACACCTTGCACTGCTGCAATCGCACCTCATTTGTAAGCTTGTGTAAAGACAGTCTGTGAATATAGGGGTATCTGTGTTTGATTTTTTTAAACCAAATAATCTGTCCAGGAGAACCAGTAAAAGTATGTTGAAAATATGGTCATCATTTGTTCATCTGTTTTTATCTTCATGCTGGTTCCCCTGATCTAGAAGTAACTATTTAGACGCGATGGTGCAATGTCAGGTTATGAGCTAATGCTACTAGAATTTTACTCACTAAAACTGGAGCACAGACTTCTTAAATACCAAACAGCAGACCATATTATTTGTCAAACAATTCCAAAATGCTCCAACACAACAAGACATCAATTGGCTGAAGTACCCTGTTTTGGCATACCTGTCAGTCAAAGCAGCTGCATCCCTAACATTAAGTACTAGCATTAGTATCCAAACTAGTGAGTATTTGAAAAAATAACAGTAACATGCAGCTGTTATGAAGGGGCAAACTAGCTATAGTGACTGAGGCTGCTAACATGTTATTTCAATGCTGAAAAGTGGCTACTTGAAGAACTGCATTTGTTTCTCTCACTTCTACATAGAGGTTGCTGCTTGGCTTGATCATATAAATCACTAAGTAGCAACTAATTCTTGCTGCGTTCAATGAGTCAGCAGAAGGCTATTCTACTTGTTCCAGACTGTGAAGGTTGTTCAGAAACTGCATCAATCTTTTTCTTCACATTCTTTAATCCAAACATCCTTGCTTTCACATGATTTTGCCACTGCAGTAATGGAGTCAGTGCTTGTGAACACAACACAGAAATGCGATGCCAGATTCATGAGCTCAGATTCAGTTCTCTCAGACTGATGTTAGTTTGAAGGGGTTCTGACACAGCTCATCGGAGGGTTCAGTGCACGCTCTGAGGGAGCCACAGAAGACAGAGCAAAATTCAAGAGGTTTCAAAACTAAGGCAATCCATTAATAAAGTGTTGAATTTTTATGAAAAGTGTTCCTCATTAACCTAATTAAGAAGCTTTAATAGATTTGTAGCACTACTGGCAGAGACACATGAATCCAAACTGTGTTTACACAGCTACCAACATTATAGCTAACCTAAAAATAAAAACACACAATACACTGCAGCTTACAGGTTTGGCATTGAGCATGTGAATAACAAACATATTTTATTTGAGTCCATCTTTCCCAATTATCTCGCTATTATAACACAATAATGATAAAATTAAGCAGAAGTTTGTTTTTTTTAATTTTGGTCCTATGGTATAGCCTTCTTACACTGTTATAATCCCTTTTTCTATCCCAGTAATTGTAAAGCTGTTGGTAAATGGTATTTCAGCTACTTTTTGCTTCGTCATCTTTGGGTTTCAGTGGGATGCATCCATAGATTTGCACATCTCTTTTGAGCCGTACTTGATAACTGTAACATTTTTGAACCAATTATGTGTATCAAACATACTTCATGCCATATTTTCCTTGTGCAAAACTGAAAAAATAGACAAAAAGGCAAAAAGCTCTTTGAGAATCACCTTCCATTGGCTTCACCCAGTTCCAAGTAGTTTCTCAGTATTTATTGTTGGTACTTATTTTCTTTTTGGTAGTTTCCATCATATTCAGTGAAACATTCCAAAACTGGGAAGTGTGCTGACGACATAAGTTGTCATATTAGCTCCAGAATAGCTGCACATTCTGCACAGTTTCAAAGTGATTTTGGTATGGACAGCTTTTCCTTCAGTTTTGGTATGTTCAAAAACATAACATGCAGTGTGGTTAATGGTAATGTAACGTACAAATGAATGAACTACATAATAAATTATGTCAGTGAAAAGACTTTGAGTGTCACCGAGATTCAATTTTCTTACCATGTACCATACACATGCAAACACACACCTCTGCCACTCTGTAACAATAATAATGAAGCCGAGTGTGCTGTGTTTCTGTCGGTAGCGGTTTCTCCTTGTTGCCTGGCAACTGATGATGATTGCAGCTGTGAAGTGTCCTTCTGAGGGCCATTATGAGACACACACACACACACACACACACACACGCACACACACTTTGAATGAGGCAGAAGATGAACAGATGTGTATGTGTGTGTGTTTTCTGTCTGTCCCATTGTCATCCCTCTTGCTCTCTCTTTCATCTCCTTACTTTTTTCATCCATTCACGCTTCTTTATTCCTTCTTCTCTTCATCTAATTTTCCTTCACCTATTTCACCAAATATCTTTCTTTCTTTCCTTCGTATCCCTAACTGATCATGGTTGTGGTTTCTTAAATTTCATTTGGCTGTCAACATAGACCATTTCTATTTGAAAAGTTGTTTAAAGAAGTTTAATTGAACAATGCACATCATGCGTATTTTGCCATATGAGTCTCGTCTTGTGCCTTTTCCTAAAATTTTGATGTATTCATTTTTTTTAACCCAAGAGTCAAACCAAACTACAAATTTTAGACTATTTCGATGACTTCGATGTATCTGACCTACCTTGTGTGCCTTTCAGTTGAAGTTGCACTTTAAATAATTTTCGATACAAGAAGCAGCTGTCTTTTTGAGCAGCTGGGTGCATGTTTTACTCACTGTTGCAGGGACTTTAATTTTTATAAACACTAGATTGTTTCTGGGGACATGTAACTATCTACATGATGGGGGCTTCCTATGAAGTTGAATCCCCCATACAGATTTAAGTTCCTACAAGCAAAACAAGTACACACACGTCTAAAAATTAGATCATGCTCCATGTCCTGTCTTCATAGTGACAGCCCATTCTTATCCTCATTATGTTGTAAGGGTGTACTGCTGTGTTCATGTTAAAAATCCTGTACTGGGATCCATGGACTCTTTTCACAGCATACTTTTGCCTGAGCAGCAGCACCACAAATGAACTGAATAACATTAGTGATGGCTCATTGACAGCAGGTCCGTGGAATTGGCTAATCTAACAGGAATTCAGTTGGTATTAATGCCACTGATCACCCCTGTGCTTTTTTTTTGTGAAAAATGTCTGCTCTATATTTAATTTAGTACATTCTGATCTAAACTGTTTGCCCCTTGTTGGCTGCAGCTTTTTAGGCCTAAGTCTGCCTGATTGTACAAACTTTTTTTTTTTTTTTAAACAAAAGCATGGTTAATGGCTTAGATTCAAGAAAACATTTTACCATCCCATTTAGAAGCACGATTTCTTAATTTACTTCATTTAAAATATATGTTTGTTATTTTTAAGTAAACATTATATACAGGATGATTAATTAGACGAGGGGCACAAAGTTTTAGTGTAAAACTGAAAAAAAAAAGTTCTTAATTTCTATCCATCCACCACTTTTTGTAACCACTTGTCCAGTTTAGGGTCGGCTGTCATAGGGCAAAAGGCCAAGTACACCCTGAACAGATCACCAGCCTATCATGGGGCACAGCTGAACTTATAAACTACTAATTTCACATATCTGTAGAATAAACTTTGCCAATAATTTTGAAACCTGCATTTGTTTCACAACAAGCTGTAGATGTTCCAGAAAGATGTTAAATGTCTACTGTGAATCAATGTTTAAATAAAGCAACTGAAGGTTTACATTGAAGGAAAGGTCTGGTCAGATCAGATCTCTCTGTTTTTGGAGGCATAAAGAGATGTTATTAAGGCATACCCACATCATAAACCAAATAATACAAAGAATAATAGAGTGACAAACACTTGGTGACAAATTCTGGTCTGTTGTTTTATAACTTTTTTTTCTTTCTTTTTTTTTTCCAAAGAAGAAAATGAACTGACAAGGGCTGGCAGACCAGAGGGACACAGATCACTTGTTGATAAAATAAAAAAAAAAATACATGCAGGTCCATACCAAAAAATGCAGGTGCTGGGCTGAAAAATGTGTCAGCACATGAAAAAAATGAACAGCTTGTACACTGCAGAACTCAGATCACTTGTTCAAAATCACCACACAATCTATCACACATTCAACCTTTATTTATAACATTTTGAATACAATTTGAATTATTCAAAGTGCCATGTAAGTGACTGACTATGCACATGGTGGTAAAGACTGGGATACTGATACACTTCAGGATACAAGTGAAATACAAAAACAAAAATAAAGACAAATTTTCAAAAAATTTGATGACTTGTGAAATAAAATTTTTAAAAAATGCCCAAAATATAAGTACTAAGAACCATAAAAATATTTAAAAATGTAAAAAAACAAAAAAGTCATAAAAAATCATTATGCATAGAGCAGGTGTGAACACATTTAAAATAAATTATGATACATCTCACCTGGCTGAGCAGGTGACCCATGTGCTAAAAGCTATAGTCCTCCATGGTCCCTTTCTCTCCCCACTTTACTGTCTACTCTACATTGTCCTGCGTAATAAAAGGTCTGAAAAATATATGATGACAGAATGAGAATTTTTGCTTTTAATTACAAGATAAAGTCATGCTTTTATAACATGGTGTTTCACAACAGCAAGTTGACAAAATAATTAAAAAAAAAAACAATGTTACAATGTCAGCAGAAACTTTCCTCGTTTTTGCAAACTCCTTTTGACGTCATCACAATTTCTTTGTCTTGTTATTACAAGACACCAGATTGTGATACTTTATAAAACCAAAGCATATTTTATTCAGTTATGTTATATGATCAGTCAAGTCATACAATCACTCTGTTACAGAGCCACTTAAAGGCAGTGATACTGTTTTTATTTGTCACCATAGGTTTCTTGTTCATTTCATATTAAATGAAAAAGAAATTACAGAAGTTTGTTTAAATGTGACAGACTGGCTGTATGATATAGTGAAATAATGCCATGTTGTTAGAATGAGAAAAGGTTTGGGTAGCAGCTTGGCACAAGCAAGGCAATAGTGGATTAATATTTTATTATAAAGATGTAATAATTAAGCAAATACCATGTACTTACCATGATTTGATTTGGTATTAACAATGGTATAGCTGAGTAATATTAGACATAAATTTCTGTAACAGGCTAATAAGGGTTCAGAAACAAAGGGTAGTAATGGGGAGAAATCCTCTAAATTCACCAATTATACAAACCCCTTTAATAATAGTACAGTAATATTTTGTTAACAATATAATAACTTTTGACCAATGAAATGGTAATATCTGTTTAATATTTGAATAAAGAAAAGGCAATATAGTGACATTAAGGGGTTAATAAGCTGATAATAATGAGGTAATATAGGTTAAGATTTTTACATTTTAGGCCTATACCAGCCTAAAATCTTCAAGATCATATGGAAATTCTTGTAGATCAGAATTGGTAATTACCATGTTTTAATGTTCCCCTTTCCTGCAAGAAACCACCATAGTTACACCAAGTTACAGTAAACTGGCATATCATATAAAACCAAAATACTAAATAAAATTTCCTTTATACAAAATGCAGTTTCTATGCCAAGCTTAACCCACTTTCAAATTTGCATTTTTCAATTTGTACATAATGTACAAATAGTAGTTCTGTATTCATTTTACAAACACCACACACTACTTCTGCATCTGTGTCTGTGTCTTTTACTGTCAGAGTGCCCCAGCCCACACTGATAGTGTGTGATACTTTAAATGAGTACCCCAAGTACCCCCGATATATAAGTATTCTTAACAGGACTAATTAAAACAGAAACAGAAAACAATAAATTGAAATAGGAATAAATGGACAATTGAAACAATAATAAAGGGTGTAGTCTGGGGTCTGTCGATACCCCCCTTAGTAGGAATAAGAGGTGTCTTAGAAAAATGAGAATACTTGCTTTAAGAATGTGGGGAAATTAAAATAAGCTCATGGAGGAAAGTATGCAGGAAGCGACATCAGGACTTTGGATTTTCTGTATTTATGAGGTGCTCTCACTTTAATAAGAAACTTCTTTTTGCTTTAGAGATATTTGCTGGGCAACAAGATGTGAAGAGAACAATCAGTCAGACTCCAGTATGCACAATGCTGTAGTTCAACAGTATGTTTAGCACAGGAAGTCTTGAACTGAGCAGAGCTGGATAAAGAGAGATGGAGGAGATGGAAAGGAATCGGCCTTGAGTTCCTGTTGCCGTGACAACAAGAGCGACACCGCTGCTATGGTGACACCACACAAACATAATGATGTGAGCATGCTGATCGAAAGGCAGGTGAAGGGCAGGATGATAAAGAGTCTCCACCTTTTCGTTGTATGTTATGTTCTTATTTTTCGTACCTCCTTTTCGGCTTCTTTTCTCTTTATTTCCTCTCCTCATCCTTCTCTCTCCTCCAGCTGTCCTTGAAATCCACCAGCTATGGTGACAGAAACAGTGAATATTTTGCATTTCAGCTTCAAGGAGTGGTGTTTCTCTGGGCAAAAATAGCTTGTTGATGGCAGAGGTCAAACAATAATGGCCAGGCTGGTTTGAGCTGATAGAAAGGTAACACTAATTCAAGTACAGCTAAGGTGTGCTACAGCAACAGAAGAACACAGTCATGTCAGCTAAGAACAGGATACTGAGGGTGCTGACTCACCAAAACTGGACAACTGGAGATTAAAAAACATGGTGTGACAAGTCTCGATTTTCAGCTGTAACATTTAGGGTAGGGTCACAATTTGGTGTAAACAACATGAAAGCATCCATCCTCACTTGTAATAGTGCGGGGGATATTGTTTTGACACTCTGAGTCACTCTATAAATTGAGCCTCATTTAAACACTGGAGTCTGAGCATGGGCTGAAGACCACGTCCATCTCAGACTGTTTTGTGGACATGACAATGAGTTCTCTATACTTGAATGGCCTCCACCATAGGTGAAAATTGCAGGGGGAATAAAAATGTATTTGTTCCAGGCAGAGGACTAATTTAGAAAAAAACAAAGCACTAACATAACTTAGCGAGGCAATAATACCTCTGAAAGGAGCAGGTCTTTGTTCTTCAGCTGTGAGACTTTATTTTAACTCCCAAAATATGACTATGAATCACAAGTTCATACCACTGCTGAATCTTTGGTGGTAAACCTAATCATCAAAACCACACACATATACACATAGACACCAAAAACACACAAACATAGTGTTATGATCTCAGACAGCAGTTGCATAGTGTCTGTGCCTCTCCTTTGATATTGTGCACGCAGAGACAGGTTTATGACCATGGAGGAGCCAAGAAAAAAAAAATAAAAATAAACAGGGAGGAGCTCCAATATTAGGACTTTTTTTTTCTTCTCACGTCTGAAAACCAAGTAAGTTGTGAAACAGTTTTTTTAAGTTTAGAAAAGTTGTTGCTAGTTTGCTAAAAAAATAAATAAAATCTTAAGGAAATATTGCCTGGCTTCACACCAAAAAACTTCAATGATATACATTAAATCTTCAGCTTCTGACATCACACAGATCCAAGAGTAGAAAAAAACTGTCTGAAACTGAGCATTTAGAGCATGCATATGCTGAACTCATAATTTGATACTTTGGCCATGTTTAATATGGGCATCCACCATTGTAAAAGTATACATATGACAGAAAATAAGGGAAAGCAGAATAGGTCCACTTTAATGACATTCAGATTTCCCACATTTCAGATTTTTCACATTTCAGCATCAAGTACAGAACACACCATTTCCCTCATATTCCTGATGTTGGTTTAAAAAGAGACAATCACCCCCTAACCATGTAAGTAGAATAAATGTAGCTTGTCAATCAGCATTTAGTGCCATGGTTCCTTATAAACTGTGACTTCTCCTTTGTTAGTCTTTGATTCCCTCTGTGGAACATGCCTTTTCACCTAAGTATTTGACTGAAATTGTTACGTTCCTCCATTAACACCTTCAATTCTAGCACAGAATTCCAGCCCCTCCTTCATCTGTGCTGTCATGCTGCTTCTTGAGAAAAAGACATGTATAATGTGCACTTAAATTATTTTTGTCTATGCAGCAAGCTGTGTCTGTGTTGTGGATTACTCATAGCCTCATCAGTTCATCTTTTTTGTGACCCTACATTAATTTGCACTGCTCTTGGTAGATTGCATTGATTTGGCTGTATCTGTGTTCATAAATTTGCACATTTTTCAGAACTTTCCATTTCCATTGGCATTTTTCTTTTCCCAATTGTGGCATCACACTGATTTGCCCTGATTAGAAAGTCTGGCTACATATATGTACCAATTCCAGTGATGTAGGTGAACAAAATAGAAGCCTGAAATAAATCTCCAAAAATAAATGAAATGATTTCTGTCTGTTTTCATGTATGTGATGGTGTGTGTGTGTGTGTGTGTTTGTCTTGTTTCTGCCGGGGAAGTGTGTTTGTTTTTGTGGTCGATAACAGTCTCAGTGGTGCTCTGCAGTTGGTCAATGTGTTGCTCCTTTCAGCGACGCCTCATCGATCTTCAACATAACAGCGAACTGCACCTTTAACTTCCTGTGGTTTCACTCCGCTGTGTTTGTGTGTTTCTTCACATACACCTGTCTTTGTGAGGACTAGTTTGAGCAATTAAAGTTGTGTTTGTGTTTTTAAAGTGACAACTCCATGTAGAGCTGAGGCTTGAAGTCGTACTGAATTTAACACCTTTTAGCACTTTTGGCAACTTCAACACTTTTAGCAACTCCAGTGAAACATCTGAAACTTCTCGTGCAGTGTTATCCTCTTCTGTATCCAGTGATTATGAGACAGATGGTCCCTGGGCACAGACCTGTGA
>VUQI01052451.1:7507-46089 GCA_015106735.1 Paratilapia polleni | reverse complement strand
TTTGGTGAGAGGGAAGGTGGGGTAAGTCTGCCCAACGTGTGTCATCAAACATCTGGATTTAGAATAGTGACCGAAGCAGCTCTTGTTAGTTTTCTCTTCTGCAGACGCAGCTGCTGCCCTGTGTTTAGACTGAGGTTGTAGCTCAGTCTCTCTTAACACTACTGCTGAGACTTTTGTGTCAACACACACATGCACTTATGACAGGGACTTAAATGTGAAAGCACAGACTTTGATAGTGAAAGCACTGTATGTAAGTGCCCCCTAGTGGTTTGTCATGTTCACTGGCACGTTTCGTTAACACCACTGCACTCTAAATGGAAGCGCTCTCATAGGCACATGAAGAAGAACTGTCCATCATTTCTTATGGCTGTTATCATCTAGTTAGATATGTTAGGCATAGTTCCATGTCAGCTCTTTTGAAAAATAAACACTGATATCAATAAAGATTAAATATATACGTAGAGTTAGATGTTTCTACTTTCATATTGCTTTTATAACTTAACATGTATAGCCTATATTTAGAAAATGATAACATTTATATTTAAAGTGACCACACGACTTGCTTATTTCCAGGCGGCTCTGGCAGAAAGCAGTCTGTCCCTGCTGAACAGCCCTCCCCTGGTGACCCCTCAGTCTGCGCCCAGCCTCAACATGCTGCATGTGGGCCATGATGATGTCAGCTCCACTGTGGAGCAGGTCAACAGCAATGGTAGTTGCAGCCCCACGCTCAGCCCTCAACAGTACAGGTATGTGGTGCATAAAGACACACACACACATAAACTCCCACAGACATTAAACAAAACACCATTAACATTAGGTCCATGTACTAAGCATACAGACATGGATATCAGACTAATGGCTGGTTTAGTGTAGGAGGGTTTTACATAAATTCCTAAATTTTAAAATTCCTAAATTTTACACACCATGACAATATTAAAGGGAACCTTCTCCCCTGGGTTTAAGAAAAAGATAACCCAGATTTGTACAGGTGTCACTGGAGAGTTTAAGAGATAATTGTTGAAATAATTGTTGTGTATTTAAAGATTTCTTCCTTTTGTTTTTTCTTTTTTTTTGCCTTGGTTGCCACAAATGGACACACCTTTTTAACCAGTATTAAATTAATAGAAATAAACTACAAGAAAATATTTTCAAAAACTTAGCAAAAGGAAACTACCTAGATTGAAAGATAGCACCTGATAATTTGCTCTCCTGCTCTCTGCTCTCCCTTCCAGCCACCCAGTGCATGTGAAGGAGGAGCCCACTGAACTGATGGAGGAGGACAGCCGGCCAGTATCGCTCCTGGCTGGTGTCACACACAGCCTGCCATTGCCAAGCGATGAGCGCGACCTGGAGGAGGATCTTCCCACGGAGGAGCTGGAGTAGGACAGATCTAAGAAAAGCCAGAGGGACGGGACTTATTGAGAGCAATCCCCGAGCCCTTCTCACCTGTGTGAAGAGGAAAAGATAGCAACAGTACACTTATGAGAAAAGAGAGAAGAGAGAAAAAAGAGAATGTTCTTTTGTTTTTAAGAAAATTCAAGCAACTAAGGACGACATAGAGTAACTCCAAACAGGGTTAGATGACCTTTGTTACTTTCAGACGCAAAAATAAGACTGTGGAGCACTGCTTTACCTCCATGTGTTGCTTTCTCAACACTTGGCTCAGAGGTATAACACCACTTAATGCATACACACTCACACAAACATGCGCACACACTCATTCACTTGTCAAACCATGTCTTGTCATTCTCCCTGGAAAAATCACCCTCTATGTAGAGACCCCTAGAGGCGTGGACACACACTCTCTCCTCCTCGGCCCACCACCCTGCATACACCCTCCTCTGTTGTCTCGGGCTGCCTGGCTAGCCATTTTATCTCTACATCAGTTGAGGGGACACACAGACGTGTGTGTTAGAAAGAACACACACACACACACACACACAGAGGATTATGTGTATATAGATGGAGCGGTCATCAGGGGCTGTGCAGTATACCTCTCCTTCTTCGCCCTCTTTGAGTCAATCACTCGCTTTTTCATTTTCTTTGACCCGATTAAACTAAAACTGCTGGGCTTCAAGATGAGGAGGAAGGAAGAATACTTACAAAGATTACCTCCAACAGTACTCCAACACTTCTGCAGAGCAGGCTCCCGTCTCCACATCTGTGAGTGAGCCTGCGGTGAGGCTGACCCGACAGAAGCAATGCGGCCCTGGTCCCTGCCCAAACTTCTGCCAGCAGCAAGACACTTAGTGAGGGACTTCTTTTAAAACTCTTTGATTCTGTGTGAAAAAAAGAACACGTGTCCCCACCCCTCTTACATCCTCTCCCATTCCACCCCCCAGAAGACTGCAGGAATAGGACCATTTGGTGCTGTCCTTCTTCTCTCTTCCATCTGCAGATGGAGTGATGAGCATGGAACACATTTGAGAAAAAGAAGAAAAGAGGGGAATCCGTAAGAAACGATCGCAAAAGCGTCTACAGAAATATTGTGACTAAAAAAATAAAACTGTTGATGATTATGGAATATAACAAGAAAAAAAATGTGTGGTAGCTTTTTGTCATTTCCTTTTTTTATTTTGATGTTATTATCATTGTTCTTTTTTTTCCTTTTTTTTCTTTTTGAGGATCAATATTTCCAAGGTGGCGTTCTGTTTTGACGTCCCTTTTCTATGGATGCTGTTTATGTTTTTGTATTGCAAGTTGTTTAATTTACTCTGGTTGTTCACACCATTCCAAATGAGTATTGGCAAAGAAAAAAAAAAAAAAAGCTCAGTATTGTCCCAGCTTACCTGATCCTTACACCTGCCCCTCTCCCTTTCTGTCCCCAGTGTAGCAGGCAAGAAATTTGGAAATAGCACTTAAAGTTGCCGTTGTCCAGACAGATTATTTAACAGCTGAATCTTTTTCTTTGAATTATCTCTCATTCACTTGTTTTTGGATGTGTATTTAGTTGGGAAATATCCGTGATGCTTTAAAACTATATATAGATATATTATTATTGCAGTCAGAGAATACCTCATCCCACAGAGGTTCTGCCTGGAACTGTGTCCAAATTGTTAAAGAAATAAGGGGGAATTCTTTCTGTGGGACACCAAATGCGGCAACTCTGCTCAGCTTCAATTCAAAGCTCTGTGGTTGTAATAGTTACTGTGTAGAAGCTAGCTGCAATTCACTGTGTGAGTTTATGTTAAAGGAATAGCACGTGAGATTTCTTTGTTTCCGTGAGCATAAAAGCATTACTTTTCTCTACAGTGCCATGCCAAATTTTAACATTTATTTTTAATCTATTATCTGCCTATTCCCGTTTTATTTTTGTTACAGGTAACCAAAGAAATGTAGAAAACCAAAAACCCTGTAGTTAATTTTTCCCTTTGGGTTTTTTCTTTTTCTTTTTCTTTTATTATTTTTTAAAGAACTGGCCAAAAGTCAACAAACCAGGAGTTTGAATTCTTATTGTTGTATTCATATAACTACTGTGTTAAAATTATACCTGACTTACAGTGCTGACCATTCCAAAAACCAAAGTGTGTAAAGCAAACTACAATTTGGAGACAGTTACGCGTGACTCATTTTACGTATGAGGCCAAAAACAAGTATTAACAAACCTCGCACAGTTCCTCTGAAACACAGAAGAAAGAGAAAAGAAAAAAGCACTTAGAGATGAAGCCCTGTCTCTCTCTCATACTCAGGCTCAACTGTGTTCCAAACACAATCCTGGGGCTGGCCCTACTACAGTGTGAGCAGGCCTAAAAATTGGACACTCATGAGGCATTTGAACACAACAATTATCTTTCTCTCTGAGATGAAAACAAAACCAGAGGTGAAATGAAAATATCTTTTGAAACACCTGCTGTTACAAGGTACTTTACATTGATACTGTTGTAATAAACATTTGAAGTTTTCAAATGTAAAAAGAAAGCTCTTTACACATAAATGCCCTTTAGTTCAGTATTCGCAGGAAGAGGATGTTTACTGTAATCTGCTTTAAAAAGTGATATCTTTGGGCAGGGTGGAGTTATTCCAAATATCTATTAATTATACAATGAAGAGGGAACAACTGAAAACGACAAAAATATACCAATGTAAGAGGAAAACAACCAACGGACATCATGTCATTTAAAGATTGGTTCGTATTTTAATACTTTTTTGTCAGACTATCTCTTGCACTTCAGATGGGTTTTCTTATTTAATAAAAGGACATTTCCGATGACTTTGTGTTCACACAGGACTGTTTCCTGTCACATTAGAGACTGATTTCTTACAAAGTACAAAGTGGCAGACAGAAATCTTGAAGCGAGATAAAAACCAAAAATAACACTACCTCCTTTTCAAAACAGTTCAACACATAGCCAATGGGAGACTGAACTCTCTTAAATATTATTTTTTCCATTCTTCCTCAATGACGATAACAAATGCCAAAATTGTTGTAACACTTACTGTATCACTGACAACAACAAAAACAAAAAAAAAAATACCTATTTGGTGATCCGGATTCCCTAATACATCTGCTTGAGCCCAAAAACACAGAGATGTTTCACTTTCCATAGAATTAAAAATGACTACCTCTCCTTAAACCACATCTAAAGCACTCTCTACATCTCCAAATGTGTTGTAAAGTGCTCATTATCTATGAACAGTTTTCTATCAGCTGTTTCAAACTGACCATACTCCTGTACCCGATTAGCATTGAGCTATGTGAACAGCCTCTCAACTGTGTGCTTTGACTGTATGTGTGCATATTCATGATCAGGCACAGCTCTCAGCCAATGAGAAGCTGGTCATTAATGGCTGTGTGTTGTTGCAGGGAGCTGGTTGTCAAATGTAGTGATGGGTTGAATATATTAGTGCCACAACACACACACACACTCACACACACGAGGGTATAATAGAAGCGTAGAAACAGGGCTAGGGGTTAGTGCAAACAGAGGCTCTGACCATCCAGACATCCAAAGACCCACAACACAGCAGCACCCCCTTTCACCAAAACACTCACAGAGACGTTGAGAGGACTAACACATCACTACTAGTAATATCCAAACCAAGAGGAACTGCTGCATACAGTACATAGATGATCTCTGACTTGTGCTTTAAGGTACACCTGTAAACAAAGCTGTTTTATAAAGATGTAAATTGTTCACAGGTCACCATGTAACACTTCTGTTCCTTCTCCATCTTGGCATAACATGATGTATTCTTGTATATTGATGCTTGGCTTATCTCTCCAGGGCATTCTTTCCCATTTTGTCCTTTGATTTTCTCTTTTGGGATTTCTTTTCTTTTTTTTTCCTGCACCTGTTTAGCTATTGTAAAGCTTTCAGCTCTGATTCCTATACTGTACTGCTAATGCTGAAGTATATGTATTTATCATATTAAGTGCTGCAGGTATCTTGGTTTAATAGTTTTGTTTTTTGTTTTTTTGTTTTGTTTTGTTTTTTCTTTTTTTTTTCAGTTCTTCATAAAACGTCTGGGACGCTGATTTTTTAAATGTATTATCTCTAAAAAAAAATGAAAAGAATTAAAGTTAGATCAGTGGTTTAGGTAACACCTGTTTGTATATTTATCTTAGCTAGGTCTATTTTGATACTTTTTTGTCTCTGTACTGCATTTATGCATTTTTAAGGAAAGAAAAAAAACAACAAATGGAAAACAAACTAAAAAGTTTCTTCATTATGTATTGATACCTCAGAAGGACTTTTTTTTTGCAAAGACAGGACCAAAACCTCTGAAAAGAAAAAGAGAAAGAGGAAAAAAAAATGTAAGAATATGTAGCCCCTCTCTTGCTTTAAAAACTGCGGAGCTCTAGAAAGGTATTGCTGTTGGTCCTTTCAGGTGCCAATATGTGTCCCTGCTCCCTCTGACCCCTCCCTCTGACCCCTGACCCCTGTCATTCCTGTGCTGAACTCCGACCCGCAGAGCTGTCAATCATCTGCAGGTGCCATGGGGGTGTCACTGAGTCAAACACCTGGCAGGTGGTGACCAGCCAAAAACCTCATCTCCCGGTCCCACAGAGGCAGATCAAAGACTGACACTGTTGCATTTTTGATACTCCTCCTCTTGCGCAGTCTCAATACCAAAATGTGGAATTACTCTCAGAGATGCAGCTCATCCTCTGACTACCAAAGGCATTGCAAGCAAACATTGCTTAGCCCAAACTCCTGAACTATAACCAAACTGTAACCAAACCAATGCCACAACTTGAACCAAACAAAAACCAAGCTACTTCCAAAACTCTCCATCAACTTCACTGATCACTTTTACTGATAGCTGTTATCTCTCATACATCCACGTAATGGTGTTGTAGGAGCAGCCTACATCCAGTTGACTGGTGACTCACTCAAAGGACACAGGGAGATTAAAACCTAATGTGTGATTGGACAGTTCTGAGGTGTCATATGAAGGGGAAGGGACTTTCAAAGTGGAGCATTGCCTCACGGTATTATCAAGTAGACAGCCAGAATCTGACGGAACTACCACTTCAGCTCTCCTCTGGTTAAACCTTAGGAATGTGTGTACATTTTCAGCAGTGACTCTTTGTATTGTTTCTAAGTTCAGTTTACCTGTTTACCTCTCTTTATCCTTTGGTTTTTTGTTATGTTTCTTGTTATTTGAAAGTGTGACCCGAGGAAGAGGTGGGAACAGGGACTGGATGGTGGCTTTAGACAGACAGTGGAGCCCAGACCTCTGACCCTCCACCCCGGGTAGCCATGTAATGCCAGTCACTGCCCTTTCCTTCATGCTGTATAAAAACACACACATATATCTGTGTATTTGTAACCTGAATCTTCTTGTGTCTGTCCATGCAGACAATAAAAAACTGTACAGTAGGTCTAGTTGCATGTAATCTGTACTAATTATTGACAATGGCATTATAAAATGCAATAAAATACTTATTACAATGTCCTATTCTGCATCCCTGTTTCTTCTCCAGTGGTATTGAATATGTGCAGGCTTGCTCACATGCATATACATTTAGAGTGGAAAGAAATACACTAAAGACCAGTAACCACTTAGCAACTGTGGAACATGAGTTACCTTAAAATATTGTCATTTAACGCCATCCAGCACTTTAAGCAGGCTAAATTTACACATCAAACATACCAACAAACAATAGATTAAAATCCATATATTTGATCAGAAAGTGTCTAAACTGTCGAATCTGCTGAAATTGTTTGTTACACATTACAATGTAATGCAGTTTCTTCTATTTTAATTACACGCTGTTCACCCTGCACCTTAACAAGCTGAGACTACGCACACAAACAAAAAATAAATGGCTGTTTTATACTTGCAGAAAAATGCTTTATCAAAGCTAATTGCATTAACCTTAACCACATTCAAGAGCCTCTCATCTGAAAAGAGCACTGTGTTGCCATTACCTTGATCATTTGCAATGAGCACGTTTAATTGTTATGGTCTTTATGCAGGCTCTTTATGGAGAAAATACACGTTTAATTCCTAGTCTTTTTGTAGCAAAAATGCAGCCTCGCACTAATGTCATATGTTCATTAAAGAATTTATTTAAAAAATCTTAACCCTGTCTGACATTAGATGATAACAACTACTACTCAGTGGAAGTCTGGGTTGGAAGTTATTCTGAAGGCCTTCTGTGAGTTCAGAATGTGATACAGAGAGCGGCCACCAGGAGGAGTAAACAAACCAGACAACACAAGCTGCAACTCATAAACACAAACCCAGCAACAAACATTACTGAGGTCCTTTGACATGGTCTGACCAACAGAGTGGGCCAGAGAGTGCAGAACAAACACTGAGTGAGTGTATGTGGTCGTGTGAATGACATGAATACAGGTGGCCCATTAGGGTTGATAGAATTGATGGCGTATGAGAATAGTTTTCTTTGACCTATCTGTACTTGTAGTTTACCCACCTTCTCAATTTTTACTTCCCGCTCTTTGCTCATGTCTGTCTCCCTCGCAGGTTTGCAGCATGCCCTACAGCTTATCTTTAAACCTCAGCTCTGCATCATGGATATATTGCCACAGGGAGAAAAAATGGAAGCTGGATGGATGTTTTTTGGAAAGTTGAAACTTTGTTTAATCTTGTGCTTTTAGTGAACTTCTGTGTTAGTCAGTTGGGAGAAAACTCACTCTTGACGCTTAAATCCCTGTGACATTTGGTTTTGGTAGAGACCCTATTCTAAGCCTATTATAGGCTGAAAGCACACATGCACAGGCATAAAAAACACTCACTGGCATGCACACATTATGAATACTAAACAGAAACTTAGTACCATACACTTGTACAAGGTGAGCCAGGGTGTAGAGCAACACACAAAGGGGTTATTCTTGGCGTGGTACAGTAGTATTTGGCAAAAACCTGAGTCTAAACTTCGGCATATGTTTCTTAATGCTCATCTGGATGGAGCAAGCATTAGGCGCCTGCATGTGACTGTGCTTCGCGCATTTATGTGACAGTCTGGAGCAGGATTTGTACTCTTATGCCTTTATGTCCATGTGCTGGACTTGCAATACTAAATCAATATGCATGTGAGTGTGATTGGGTGCAGGGGTGGGTGTGAAGGGATATTAGTCCCAACAGCATGGAGAGCACTGAGGTCCAGGCAGACCCTGTGAGTCACAAAATACATTTACTGAGAGCAATGCTGACATCTCTCTCTGTCTCTCCCCAGTTCACTCACTCTGTCTATATCCCTCTCCCTTCTTCCCCTCAGTGTCTGTGGCTGAAGCGGTGGGCCAGCCTCCAAACAGTGTACTGACTCACTGAAAACAACACATCACAGTGTATATCTGCTGCTGCATGCATCCACATGGATCTGCTTATTCAAGGCTAATGAGCTTAGACTCTTTCTCTTCCCTGTGTCTACTATAAAACATAAGCCAGGAGTTGTTTTTTTTGTTTTTTTTTAATCCAAAACATCCAAATAACCACACAAGCTGTAATATACTTTTTCCGTCACTTTAGCTTCATTTACTGATGGGCCACTGCGCATTTGCCTTGCATTTGCCCTTATTATACTAAAAATAATAATAATGTGGAAAAAAAGAGTACTCACACTATATAAAAGGGATAGTATTAGTGCCTATTAGTAGGTGCAGTGTAACACGGTTAATTAATAAAACCTTGTGTTTTCTTGGATTTTGCTTTACCAGCCCATTGTTTGTAATTCCACTTCAACAGACCCCTCAGCAGTATGTTTAAGTGAATAGTGATAATTGTGAAAATTAACAGTTTTGCCATTCAAATATTTTTTTGGTTTTCATATGGTGATATTAATAATAAATATGTAGAAACATGCTGAAATAGTGTTGCTTCTCTTTGTGACAGCCTGCTGACAAAATAAAGACATGACCTCTGGTTGGCTAGAGTCTTTATGTGTGGATTTTGCAAGTTCTCCCTGTGCTCTCTGGATGTTGTGGTTTGCTCCCACAGACCAACCACATAGATGTCAGGTTAATTAGCTATTCTAAATTGGCCCTTGGTGTGGATGTGAGAGTGAATGGTAGTCTGTTTTGCTGTGTAGAACCGGCAATCTGCCTAATGTCAGCTGGGATAGGCCTAGTTGTATAAGTGGTGAAAAAAATGGATGGGATGGACAGTATGGATGATAATACATAATGGTGAGATCAGAAATGTTATGGGTCAGTTAGGCACCTCTTGAGTCTCTCAGGGTCTCATTGATCCAAACGATATGTTATATGGCAGCAAATCATCACCACAAGATGTAAACAGGATGATCATATAACAGAGCATATATTTTAAAACGCAAGCAGGACAGACTAAGACAGCAAGAAGACTTTGTCATGTAATCATCAAGTAAAAGGTGCACAGCATATACATTTATTATGTAAGCAACTAAAAAAATGCACTGCTTGGACACATTGGACCATTATCCTGCTTTTTAAACAGCTAGCCTTCAGTTGTTCGTGTCTCACAAGTTTTTTCACCACAGGAACCCTCCCCCGAGAAGCCATGAGTCTTATGAGAAAATGGATGAAGCTCTGTGACTCCATGTGTGGCAGAGAAAAAGAGAGAGAGAGAGAGAGAGGGCTCCGGCCACAGAACAAAAGCATCTTTGTGAGTGATTGGAACCACATTTTTACCCTCCCATCTCTCTCTTTTGCTCCCTCACTCGCTCTAACAGTCACCATATCATTCAGAGACACTGAAACGGTTAAGAATAATACTCGGATATGGATACTCTGAGTGTGTTTAGTTCCAGTTTCACTTCTCTTTGAACACCCCGTACACATGCAAACATCTCTCTTTCTGTGTCTCTGTCTGGACTAACTTCCTCTCTCAATCTCAACATTTCCCCCATATGTCCTCCCACCACATGAGATCATGTACTCTGGTCAGAATCCCTTTGAGAAGTGAAGCAGCTTGTTCACCTTAGTCCTCCCGCACTGGCTAGCTAAAGAAAGCAACCTGTTCTTTCTCTGCTGGTTATCAGAGGACTGTAAAGACTCTAAAGCCTCAGATATGTAACCCAAACAAAGATCAGGTCAGTGCACTATGAAAAAGTAGAAATCCTTTCAGCATAGTTCAGATTGCCTTTGGACCATTTGCCCTTGGTTCAGTTTTAATTAGAATTTATAGTCTCCCTGCATGCACTGCTATTTAATTTCAGCTTTCCAGGTATAGTTGTGACTCAGTTGATTTAAGAAAATGACTACTGTAAGCAGTAACACTGCATGCTTTATTGTGACATGCAATATTTGCCAAAAAACAAACCACGAGTGTGACACTGCTGCTTCATTATTTCATTTCCTCAGTGAAAATTTTGATATTGTTGACTTTTTGGCTACAGTACAGATACTATACTGTATACTGTCGCATAAACTCAGTCAAAGTGCATGGTGATAGATTAACTATTTATTTAATTTTAGATAGTCATTAAAAGCAACAGTCACATGTGAGTGTCAGGGCCTCTCATCTCTGTGATAACTTTAATTTGTGGAGTTTCTGCTTGTTTCTTGGTAACTGAAAAATAGTCCAACAAGACCATCTTCAAAACAGTAACTAGTTCTTTTTACAGTTTAGTTTTTGACCTGATTAAACAAATGAATAAAATGTGTCAATAACTAAGCTTTAGAGGTTGTTAGGCAGATTTTCTCACCTTTAGACACTGCCAGGCTAGATGTTTCCCTCATTTTTAGTCTATGTGTCAAGTGTTTCACTTAAGTCCTGACAAGAAAAAGGTCCTTCTAAAAGCAGCCATCTTAAAACTCCATTTTGAAGCACCATCTAAATTAACTTTCATCCCAGCATTAACAGGGATATAAAGACTGCATAATAAACCAGTTAAATCTGATAAAAACAGTTCCAAGAGTTTGCTGACTTTGCTCCAAAATAAGGTTTTAAAACGTTTTTCCCCTCGAAATTCTTCTACCACATGTATGCTGTTGCAAAATACTCCCATAGATTTAAGTTTATTCTTAATCCTTTGAGCGCCATGTCTCTCGAATGGTTTGATATTCTATATTTTCCAAAATGTCAAGCTATTCCTTTGACATAAAATATAAAGCTGTTACCCTTTTGCTATTCCTCTGCACAAAATGAAACGTTTAGATGAATGTGCATCAACAAAAAAACTCTCTCGTTATTGTAAGCTGACTTGATAGCACTGCTGGAGGTGTGGAATATGGAAGGGCAGTGCCAAATTCATTTGGTTAGTCCATTAGACCCGGAATAATCCAAGTGTACCTGTTCACCTCTACACAATGCTGTCATTAGAACCAGAACAAAAGCAGTCAGAAGACTGACAGGGTGTGCAGCGCCTGCCACACACTCTGTGACAAATATGTTTAAATAATGAAGAAAAGCCTGTTAAATAAGGCTTAATTAAATTTACTCTGAGCACCTGTGAAGCAGCATATAAATAATTGTCTAAATAAAAAAGGATGCAACGGCTATTAAAGCTGTACTATGAAAAAATAAAAGTAAGATGATTGAGAGAATAGCTTCTCTGGCTGATGACAAAAAAAAAAAAAATGTCCCCAATGTCATTGTTCAGTACAGGAACAGGACTAGAAGGGGAAACTGAATCTTTTACAAACACACAAGACATTAATGGATCCACGGTGTAATGGCAACCATTCATCCACACATCCATTTTCTTAACCACTTATCCAATTCAGGATGATGAGGTAGGCAGGAGCCCAACCCAGCTGTCAACCACTTACTTTCCAGGTTTTGTATGTGGTTGATTTATCGGGTACTTGTGTTTTTGGGTTTGTTTGTTTTTTAACTAACTTATAATTTTTAACTGAAACTTTGATATCCAATAAAATATAAGAATTTCCTCATTTACACATTTTGATGCTGCAAATTATCTAAGATGAACTCTGAATTTTAATATGATAAAATTTGGGAGTGCACTGATCTCACTCTGTTTAAAATCCACTACAGTTGATGACAAACGTGTAAGTTATGCATGTACAGCTACAGGGAGGGCAACTACTCAAAATGATATGAATTAGTTCAAAGAGACTTTGAAATGCTGGTATTGGTACATTTTTTTAATGTTCTCCATTAGCAACAATTATAAAGGAACAGCCTATACACAACTATATATTTTTAAAAAAACAGAACTCTCTCTCTCTCTATATATATATATATTTCAAGATAACTGCATTTGTTAACCAACCTTCATTTCAAAACTGAGAATATAATTTTTAAAAGACATATCAGTTAAGACTGTAAATGGTCAACATCTTTTCAATGTAGGTGTCACTAACAATTTTGGTGTCAGGTATGACAAGTTATGAACAATAAATGTAATAGATGTATCATGCATTTATGGCTTAAGCTTTATCTGTCATAACAACTGTCATCATAATTCAGGATATTTTGAAGCCTATAGTCAGTTTTCCTGTATAAAACCATCACAGATGTCTCAACATCTCCATAATGTATATAAGCACTTTCTCACAGAAGTCAACTATGAGTGTATTTATAGGATTATGAAGTGTAACATAACATTTTGATCTGCTGTTTCATGTTGACATGTCTTCGGTTAATTTAAAAAAAAGAAATCCCTCTTATCCACTATTTTTACTTAATATTTATGATGACAGACTAGTTTCAAAATAATGTACTTGGAGCCAGTTTTTATAAAGACACTTATTGTGGTCAGTGTAGCACATTTTAAAAATAACCGGCTGATGTTGGTGGGATACACAATAAGTATAAGGCAGGAATGTGCACTGCAAGGTTTCTTGTAATAACTCTTTAGTCCACACTTACCATCATGAACATGAATCACTGACAAAATTACCTAGTTTGGCCTTCAAAGACCTTGAGGGCACCAGAGTGAGTGATGAAAATCCCTACAATGACTCACAGCAGCATATAAACTGAAAACTGTGACCTTACAAAGACAAACACAGGTTTGGCCAGCTTGTGTCAGAGTACAGTACATGTCGTACTTGGCATCTTATCAAACACTGGCCACTGAAAAATGTAACAAGTTAATATAGTTGCTAAATTACTATAGTATATTTACAACTAGCAACACTTACATTATCTCAGTGCAGAAACAGAAAACAGCACTGTCCAAAAACAAACAAACAAAAAACAAAAGCAGCTGATGAATATTTTCCTGCATATACTTATTACTGAGGCCTGAAAGACTGCAAAGACACAGCGACTCCATAGAAAACCAGGAAACGCCATACAGTGGCCCGTATTATGTCTGAGACATTAAAATGTTACAGAGACAATAAAGTAACTGTAAACATACTGCACTGAAGTGATTTTGAGGATAAATGTTAACTGCATTGCTACTATTTGACAGAAGCTACCTTTACAGACTGTCTATTATTAGTGACAAAACATTTTTTTGGGCTCATAATTCCTGATGAAAGTTTGCCTTAGTTAGTGCTGTGTCTGTTTCGGGTTAAGGGATAATTATATGACAGTACAGTTCAGCCCAACTGCTTTCTAGCCTGGAGGAAGCACAATCACTGCTGACTGTAGTTTCCTGTCCAAAAGCAGCAACACAGAAGTCTGAAGCAAGTAGGATATAGAAGGAGTCAGGAGGCGATAGGGGTTGCGCAGAACAGATACTCAATTTAAGATTGTAAATAAGTTTGGTAAGGTGGTGCATTTTGGACTCTGGCCGCAGAAACGCAATAGAAAGTGAGGAAACCTGCAGCGCAGACAAAGAGATTTCAGCGAGCTGCCTGCAGAGTATAACTTCCCAACATCTGGTTTGCTGCTGGAGGACGGGGCGAGCAGGAGTGAGAAAGTTTGGAGGCGGAGAGAGAACTATCTCCGCTGGAGAAAATGCTCTGAATTTGGAGTTTAGGTTACCTGCATCAGCCGAAGAGAGATTTGGTGGTCGTGTAAAGTGACAAGAGTTTGGGGGAAATTGGACTGGAAAAGTCTCAGAGGGCTAGAAGTCCACCTGGTGTGATCAGAAAATGAATTAGTCAAAGGCCCTGCTGCAAAGAGTTCCAGCCAGAGAAAAGGTAAGAAGTCGTTTCCTGTAGTGTTATTGTTATCAAAGTTAGGTTTTTCAGCAGTACAAACCCAGGCAGAAAAATTATCCTCACACTGGAGCGCAGTTCGGTCTGAGCATGCAGAGACTCGTGTCGAGAAAGCAGAGGACAGATATGCAATAAAGGTAAACAGAGCACGCCCGTTATTAGCTATTTTTAGTTAAATTAGTTAAATTTGCTTTTATGTTCAATATTTCAGTCTACGTTTATTCTGAAAAATAGACTTTGTTATTTTAAAAACCTTGGTACAAGTACATGTTTAAGCTAGACCTTCGGCACTTTGGTGAGTGTGCGCTGCGGTGACTTTTCTCTTTTCCCGAAACGTCTTTAAACCTTGCAGCATGCTGTTTAAAACATTCAAAATCGAGCGCATAAGGGTGGATGATTGTTTATGAAGCGACCGTAAACTGAGAAAACTTTTTTTCTCAAAAACTTGCCTAGAGGTTGTCAAAACCTTCGGGGGGCAGCGAGTGCGGAGCGAGCTACGGGAGCGCGCAAACAGCTGCCCAGCTGAGCTGCTTTGGCAGGAAAAGCGCGTGCCAAAGCTGGCACGTGAGGTATACACTGAACTTCTCAACAATGATTTATAGAACGTGCTCCGATGCTCGCCTCTCATTGGCTGTTTGAGGCTTCAAAAAAAAAAAAAAAAAAACAACACATCTTTGACCTGAAACAAGGAGCAAGTGTAAACTGGCAGTGTTATTAAACTGGTTTCTAAGATTTATATGTATGGATTTAATTATTTGTATCTGGAAAACGGTTTATTGTAATGAATAATTTATTTGACTCATTTGTTCACGATCTGTTGGCTCTCTAAGTCATGTTTAAGTGTTAAAGTGGCTCATTGCTCACTGAGTTATGTACAAATAAATGCTTAGTGTTGTCACGGCATACATTTAAAGACTTTAAAAACTATTTGTTTAAAGTAGGCTATTATTGGACATTTCCTTTGTGTCACCACATTTTGTGAAAGTATTCTGCTGGTTCCTTTGGTGATTTCAGAATATAGCCAAAAAGGAACTGATTGTGGTTCAAGTTCTTCCTGACTCCAACAGTACCTGTGGTCTGTTAGCTCCTGCTCATTTCAAAAGGACAATGAGAATTCTTTCATATGACTCATCTCTATAAATTTTTTTTTTTTTTGGCTATCTCGTCTCTCTGCTTCAGGCTCAGTCACCTCCTCCCATAAGAGCCAGGCCTACGCCCATGGATGAGGAGAGGAGTGCCGCTGCCATTTCCCGAGAGCCACCTGATGATGGAGACCCTGGTTTACCAACTCCACAACCAAGTTCACACACAACTTCAAACACAGAGAGAGAAAACAGCTGTCCAAGCCCACAGCCCTGCCCTGGTGAAGGTAAGAAACAGACTGCGGCAAAAAAAAGAAACACAAGCATACCCACTCCAGCCCCCCACCCACCCATCCTTCCAGTGTGTAGTGTTTCTGCATGTGTGTAAATGTGTGAAGAAAGAACAAAAGGGGGAGAAAAAAGTGATGCGACGTTGGTACGTGCCATGAGCAGCCCAGTGTTTACAATAAGCAGTATTAAGTCTTTCTTGTTGTTTTTGTTGTGGTGCTGCTTCAAAATAGTGAACAAGAAAGCAGTTATTAAAGAGAGTCGCCATTTATTTTGAAAAAATGGAGCAGCTGGATTAGTGGAGAGAGTGAAGACCTCTCCATTTTCTTTCATGCATGTGAAGCCTGTTATGTTAGGAAGTCATCCAGTGTGTGTTTGAATATACAATAGATCTATTGTAATACAATTTTCTTTCTAAAGCCGCAAGACTGAAAACAAAATTTTAAGGGATTTATTCGCCCCTATGAAAGGGGGTATATAGGTGGATGTTAATTCTTTAAAGTGGAAAAGGCTTGAGTCACTGTTGTGTTTAAAAGTTTGAGACTGGTGATTAATAATCACTAATGAGGCGCTGCACTTTAGAAACTCACACTTTGTCCCAGAAAATCCACTGTGTGTTTTTGCTGGATGTCACTGAGATTTATAAGGTCAAACGCTTTCTCAATGACAGACACAGTTCAGGTAATTTTTGAGACTGGTCTGCGTAGGGGACATGCATTTGGATGATCTGAGTGGTCAGGACTGATTCAGCGCTATGGAACACTTAAATGCCACAATTAGGCTCCTGGGAATTTGGGAATGAACCCTTGACCCTTTGTCTTTGTGAGATTGGTCATGGTAAGAGTTGACTGACACAGGGGTGGGAACAGGAAGAAGTGGACTCAACTCCAGGCTGTTTTTGTCTGAATGACTCATGCAGAATCAGCCAAAATTACTCCAGTCTCCTCAAGCTTCAATGAGAGAACAACAGTACTGAGTGTACGTAGATCAGAATGCAGGTCCTATGGGGTAATTAGGGTAGGTGTGGTTAAGAGTTAGGGTAGTGTGCAGAGATTTAAGTGCCTTGTGGCCATGGGAACCTGCCACAAAAATGCTTAATAGCTGATGAAATTCTTTTATTTCTTTTTATTTTGTTGTCTTTTTTTAAATACAAGTCTCAACACAACCTATTATCATTACTATGTTAAACATCAACACACACATCTCTTTTCTCTGCTACATTGTGGTTAACCATGACTATAAGTACAGCATCCTGTTTAATGATAATTCCTTGAGAGTTTGAGAGTTATTAAATTGAGGGTTTGTGCCCAAACATGTTCTCCTGGCTGTCCCGACTTTACCTGTGTTTGCTCATCAGGAAACCAACACAAAGTGTAAATATTTCTTCTTTTGCTAAAGTTGGGCTTCTTTTGGCTGTCTGGTCTGTGTGTTTGTGCAGGTTTAAGGTAGGTATAGCCAAGGTGTGTGCAGGAGAGGATTGGTCAGTTTAGCACTGAGGGCAACAAGGCCCTACTTTTAGCTCTGTTTGACCTGTACCTATCTCTTTGCATCGAGAGTGCACTGCTTCGGGACAGCACAACAGACACATGGGGCGTTTCCATACATGCACTGTAGCCCTGAACTTTTGTTGACATCACTCCACAGAGCTGTATCTGAGAAAGTAAATGTCTAAAGCAGCTGATTGGACATTAAACAGTTTTTAACCTGCCAGCTTTCCATTTCAAAGACTGTGGGAATTTACAGCGAGCGAGTAGATGTCCTGTGACCTGCCCGCTGGATGCTCTTCTCAGTCAGCTCCCCTGTTTAAACAAAACAGAGAATTTCCAGAAGTGAGAAAGTGTCCGATGCAGACAATCTTCTGCTGTGTGCTACACGAGTACAGGCAACTTCAGAAAATGCCCCAACACAATTCTCCCATTTCCCAGAGTTCATATGTGAAAACAGCCATGCATAGATTTAATTTGGGCTTCAAAACAAAGTTTTGACCTTTGGTGCATTATTAGAATGGGGTAACAGCTTCTAAGAAGGCACCCTTTATTCCACTGAAAACTGCTTTGCCAGTATATGGCAAATGTGAGTTTTTGTCTCTTTACCTGCTCCTGACTAGCCTCACAATTGTACTAAATCAACAGCTTTATGTATTTTTCACAGACGCATCAGTCTCAGATGTGTTTTTTGGCACTGTTTTTCACAGCTTTAGCTACGTAGGAAGCTAGCTTTTTTTTCACTCTTGTCTTCTAAGCTCCAATTGGCAGTAATTCAAAGGTACTGCACTACATTAATTTCTGAGAGCTTTTGCCAGAAGGTTATGCAGATAATGACCCTTCACAGTTAAAAAAAATTACACATTACTCCATTGGCAACAAGTGATATTTTGCCACAATATGTTGTGTATAGAGTAGGTTAGATAATCCAATATGGTGTGATATGAGCCTGCCTGTGTTGTTTTTTTTTTTTTTAATTTTCAGACTGGTTCAGACTTTGTCAGAGGGGATTTGTGGTAGTTTCTGTGGCCCTTTGTTGATTATGGTCATGTACAATAGCCTAACACAAAGATGAGCATAGCCACTGTGATGGTACCCATTGGTTATTCCTGCACTGAAGCCTCAAGCGGAGTATTTTAGCTGTCGTCATCTTGGTGGTCAATGGGGCACTTCAGCCGCTATGACTTGTCAATCACAAGTTAGGCCATCCTTAAAGCACACCCTGCTTTATCTTCCTTTTTCACTAATGGGAACCATCACAAAATGAACATCATGTTGAGTTCAGTAAGACATGACGCTAGTAATTAAGACCATAAACTCATCAGGAAAGTTTCTACTCTGTAGAATAAGATATATTTTTACAACCAGAGAAGTTGCCACCTGTTGGCCATAAGAAAAATCGTGATTTGAGGCACTTTCTCATTTTATACCCAGAAGTTATGTCCATCTTTTATATACAGTCTAAGACATGACAGTGACCTGCTATCATGAGCCTGGGAGCCAGCCAACCACTATGTACTAGAAAAGTTCAAAGAAGGATTTAGCCTTCCTGTTTCCCTATACTGAGAAAGCAGTATTTTCTATAATTAAAAAAGCTCGTCTCAGTCATCACTTGGCCATAAAACTGTATTGTGTGTATGTGTTGATAGACATGTGCCTCTTCTTGTTGTGAGTATTGCTCTCACTCAGGCATGAAGATGCAGTGAAGGAGCCTTTTCTTACCACATGCTAGACTCCCTAACCACTAGCAGTTCTTGCACTCTATTTTTTCTTCCTTCTTCTGTAATTTTTACCCAATTCTCTGCCATTGTTTTTTTGCTCGTCTTTCTCTTTGTCCCTGCCTGTATGAGCAATGAACTGTACCGTCTTTTTTCAGTGAAACTGCAGTTTCAACAAACGCAGAGATTTCAAACACAATAAAAGCTATGTAATGATCAGTGTCTTAAGATGTTGGAATTTATCGTTTTAGGTGACCTTCATTGTTTTGCCAGCATTAATACAAACAGTGGCCCAACAATTTCAGTCATCTGTAACTAATTAATGTTAAATTTCACATTGTGACCAAACAAAATGAAAACCTTGGCATTTATTTGGTTACACTGGTCTTTGTGGGACAGATTTTAAGATCACCCAAGGTTGGGAATGGCTATAGTGAAAAAAAACAAACTTGTGGTCATTTTTATGTTGAAAAGCAAAATAAGAAAACACAAGTGTTTACTTTATTGTATCATTCCCAAATAAACAGTAGAATTTCCCAGTTAAAATTTCAATCATTTCATGTCTTAGCACAGTTTTGACCTTATTCTAATCTGGCAACTGCTTTGAAATTTGACCTTCAGGATTTCAGACTGTCAGGTACTTCTTATGTCTGCCTGTGAGTTGTGAGAACATTTAGTTTGCTGTCATCACCATGAGTAGATAACTACAGTATGTAGTCCTTTGCTTATAAATGCAACAACACTTCTGAATACATTTAAAAATCCAACGCTAGGCCATATTACAGGAAATAGTTTAGCTTTTTACTAAATTCACTCATTGGCTTTTTTTTGTTGCTTTGTTAGGTGAGAAGATTGATACAACTCTCATTTGAACTTTAACTATGAAGTAACATCCAGCAACCGGCTGACTTTGCATAAAGACTGGAACAAGGGGCAAACAGCTAGCCTGACTCTGTCCAGACATGATAAAATTCATCTACAGTGCCAGCAACTTAAAAATCAACTGAAGACTGAAGTATTAAATCGTTGCCTTGTCTCTGATTGACTGATGCAACACGTAACAACAAGCCACTGCTTCATTTTATAATTATTATTTATGGGGTTTTTTTGGAGTGTGTTATTCTGCAACTTTTCTAACCATCTGCACATCAAAAATACAGTCTGGAGTTAATTTAAAAGCAAGTAGCTGTCCAGATAGCATGTGATGCCTCTTCAGCCTCTGTGTATCTATTAGCATTTGTGTGGTCAACCCAGTGCTTTGTTCTGTGACATCGACCGTCTATATCGCAGTCAATTTATTTCTACCTATTATTTCATTTCTCTCTCTCTTAGTCTCTCTGTCTCTCACGCACACACATTCTCTTTGCCCCAGTGTGTAGATGCTGCTATTTTCCTGTTTGTGCTTTTTTAGTCCTTGAGGTTTGTCGAGGCTTGTGTCTAATTTAGTTTCTCACAGAGATTGAAATAAACTCAGAGCAGTTTGAGGCATTTTTACAGCATATTTGAGCGACGAAAATGAGCATGCTTTATTTTCCTTTACTACCTCGCAAACATTTGAGAATTGGTTGTTGCTGCTTCTCTGGTGGCCTGTGCTCTTTCTATTTCTCTCTCTCACTAATGACTTACTATAGTACGTTCTCTAGGTATTGATAATTCCTGTCATGAACTGTAAACAGTAAACATTTTCCTGATGAGTTTATGCTGTCAGTCCATAGATTTATGTGTTCTTCAATAGATTATGATGCTCATTTTGTAAGTGAAGGATGCCATTTATAGTAAAAAATATATTAAAGCAGTGTATGCTTTAAGTCAGGCCAGCCTAGTGATTGAAAAGTCACAACCATATGAGCATAGAGTGTCCTCGCTTATCTTCAGACCTCTCTTGTCATATCCAGTGAAGACAGTGACGAGGTTTTAAAATGCGGACTTTTCTCAGTTGTCTAATTTTTGCCTCCTCATCACCTCTGTGGTCCATCTCTTTGCCTGTTAACCGGAAATCAATCTCAGTAAACCACATTGAAGGGTTTCTCAATTTCTAAAATGCATCTGGAGGACAGATGATCGAGGGGAGAGAAGATTTGTGTGAGAAGCAATAATCAAGGATACATAGGTGCATCCTTTGTGTGTGACCTGAGAAAGAGGCGTGGCACACTCCAGATATGGTGGGAGGAGGACTCTACAAAGAAGTTTTTCTTTGTATGCTTTAATTATTTAAGACGATCAGCTATGTCATCAAACTTTCTTCCCTTCATTGTGGTTGTTTGCGTATGCGAGACAAAAACAAAAACAATGTATCACATTATGCTATATTGTGAACTAGAAGTTGGCCTAAATTTAAAAGTTCTCAAGAAGACTGTTAGGATTGTCTGACATCTGGGATCATAAAATGCTGAAGTAGTTGGGCTGTAACAAAACATGATGCAGCTGTGCCAAACGTCATATGCAGTCAGCCAAACGTCAGTGCTTTAAAATGACAGCTCCAAAGCAAGGATTTTGTTGCATTTTGTTGAATCCCTGTTGTCTCGACTCCTCTCTCCTCATGTCTCTCCTTCACCTCCTCCACTTACATCTCTACTAAGATGCGAGGAAAGGATATGAGGAAATTAAACAGGGATATACAAAGTGAAAAATGAGAAATCAGGTGAAACTTCACTAACCAGTGTATAACATTACAATAGCTACATCCATCTTTTATGTACAGTCTATGGGTGATCTTTAATCATTAACCATATATATTTTTAGGCCAGTATGGTTTATAAATAATGCATATCCGATAATAAAATCTAGAGATGCAGTGACTACAATTTTCTTGTCCGATTCAGATTCACGATTTTCTTTCTACGTGTGACCTGCCAATACTGATTTTTGCAGATTCTGATTTTCTTTCTAAGAGCTGTAATTGACAGCACATATAAAAAAAAAAAATTAAAAATCTGCTTTTCTTCAATGCAAAATATTATTTTTATAATAAATGAGATTATTAAACATTACAATTTTCCCCAAATCTTCTCTAATTTAAACAACTGAAAATAAAGTTCTCTGCTACTGGAAAGAAGTACAAATAACTAAAGTTGCTGTACTCCCAACTTTACCTGATATATTTTACCCTACCAAACAGAAGCAGGTGCAGCGGATTTATATAACGAAACAAATGTCATTTACTTACAGCAATTTCCTGTATCTTTATAACGTCACCAGATAACAGGATTTCAGCCTTTTACACTTTTTTACTGATCTCCCTAATTTTCCTCACAACTGCTTTGATCGTTTGACTGCTCATACCGAGGCTGCTGGCTTTTGGCTGGCTCTGAGAGTCAGCTAGCTTTACCTTCAGCCACTTTACCTTTGATGGCACCTTTAAAATATCCATGTTCAGCTTGGTGAAGGTGATTTAACTGATTAGGTTTGCTGCTACGAACGTTTTCGTTGTGGTCCCCCCACGGTTTACTTTGGCGAACCCTGTGTCTTCACTCACAGTGAAGAGCTTCTACGCTCTTCAGTTGCGTGCATAACGGCATGTTATGCATGCAACTATTTGTGCGTGCTGTACATGCATGAGTTGGACCGGCTCGTAACCGGACATACGTGAGGCTGACCGGCCGGTCTGCGGTCCAGGCCGAGAATGCAGGAAATTGGCCGATTCCGGTCCCTGGCCAGTTGAATGGTGCATCTCTAATAGGAAGAGCTACAATAAATATATGAAAGCAACAAGAGGAAAGTGTTCATAAAAAATCATAAAAGCAGTTTTACATGTCTTCCTAAATGTCAAATCCCACTGAATTTTTGATGTTTATGACAGTAAGACTGCTTTTCCTTAGTTTGCATATATTGTACAGAGAACAAAAGTGTCCCTGTTTCAAATTACTTGTGTTAAGATTTTAAAACAAATGGAGTTCTTTTAGCTGCTTTGCTAATAGACACAGCAGTATAGCATCTGTTAGCAAAGAACCACTATTTTCCCATGAACCAGAAGAATCTCACAGACAGAGTAGCACAATTAAATTCCCCTTAAGCCTGTTCAACAGCAGACATTTTTTGTCTTTAATGAGCTTACACTACTTCATTCTCTCACAGCAAGTATAATCTCTGATTTTGGACTTATTCCAGTGCAGCACTCTGTGAGTGTATGCATGTGTCTGTGTCAGTTTCTTTGTGTGCGATTTTCTCTTTGGCTGGATGGCAGCTTAACCATTGCTTCTTATTTCATTTTAATTATGTGTGTGTGTGTGTGTGTGTGTGTGTGTGTGTATATTTACTGAGGGAGAGAGATTAAGACTACAACATTCACCATTACTGTAGTTGGCGTGATCTTGTCTTTCTATTATCCTTCATCTTGGTCAGAACCCCAGTGGTTGTGTGTGTGTGTGGTTTCAATCAGTTCCAGTCATTACTGCTGGCCAGAGAGTTACTACAGCATCTCATCCACCAACTCTGCTCTGATGAACATTATACTGCTCGGCTGCTCTTCAACGGACCACAACTGCAACAGTGATTTGTGTTCAGAATGCCTTTACAGATTTCTTGTTTTGTCTTATGAACAAGATTTCTTGTTAGTTAGAACATCCAAATTACAATTCCATAAAACCAGATAAATTAGTGAAAAACAGTGAAAAAGCCACATGATCAAATACAGCATGGATATCTTTTGACTTTATTAAGCAGTTAAACAGCAGTTTTAATTTTATCTTCTGTCATTATATGGTGAAGGTTTTACTTTATTAGCAAAAGTGTTGAATTACTGCATGATTGTTTTGTTTGTTTCCTGTCAGTTAATATAAGAAAGTACAGAAAGTTTTCAGACCCTTTCAAGTTTTCCACATTTTATGTTTGAGACTCATCCTAAAATGGAGTCCCGTTATTTATTTTCTGAGCTGCCTACACACAATACTTTACAATGACAAAGCAAAAGCATTTGTTGAGTATTTTGTTAATGCAAGACTGATAAAAGACTGAACTGTGCAGTTTACATAATTTTTCAGACCTTCACTTGTATTTATAGCATTGGAGTTATCCTATAAGCTTGGTACTTCTTTCCCTTTGAGCCTCCCAGTTGATGACACTGCCATCACCATATTTTACTGTGCGGATGGTATTAATGAAGTGATGCTCAGTACCTGTTTCCTCTACATACACAGTTTAATTTATGTCTCATCAGACCAAATTGGGCTGTTATTGGTTTAAATGTGGTTAAAATGCCTTTTTTCGAACTCACAGCATGCTGTCATCTGCCTATCAGTGAGGAACAGCTTCTGTCTGGCTTCTGCTGTTGGAGTGCTGCACTGTGTTCTTCTGTAAGGTTCTCCCATGTCCAGAAAAGGACAGCTTTGTTCATCCATCCACGCTATCCATCCCCAGTAACTCACCTTGGTCAGATTCTAGAAGACTGTTGGTGGTTCTTTTCTTCTTGTTGTATCTCTTGACAGAATCTTTTTGTGCAGGTTTACCAATAATTCTTTAAATCTCATGGCTTGGTTTTCACTCTGACCAACCATCAACTGTGAGACCTAATATGGATAGATGTGCGCGCGTGTGTGTACATTATTTCAATCAGGAAAAAGTGGAGTACAGTCACGTTATAGAAGCATGTCATGGACATCTGATAAAGGTGGGATGCACCAGAGCTCGATTAAAGTTTAAATTCATTTTCTATGGGATATTGCAGTCTTTTACTTTTACTTTTAATGAATTAACAAAACTCTTAAAAGTTGTTCTTGCTTTGTCATTGTGGAATGTGGAATTGTTTCTACATTGATGAATAAATTAATTGAATCAAATTTAAGTTGAGTCCCTTTGCATACACATTAGATGTTTTTAAAGAAGTGATAGTGGAGCTGTAAAAACAGTGTTGAGGCTCTCTATTCTCTACCAACACTCCCCTTGTGAAATCATATCCAGAAGCACAGCAGGAAATGCTTCCCTTCAGGTAATTCTGGATATGTCACATCATTTGCAAGCTCATGTAAATATTGTGTGTGTGTGTGTGTGTTGTGTTTATGCTAATCATTACCCTATGTGATCCATATGTTTTTGGTTTAATGGTTAACTGTTTGATTACAGGGAAACTAAAATTCCTCTGAATCGCCCCTTCAGGGCTGCTGAAACATGTACATACACCAAACTACAAACCCACATGAACTTGCAAATACATGAACATACACAAGTACATAGTCAAACTTTCACAAACAAATACCCACGCATGTAAACACACAGCCATATCTCCTCACCGGCTCTTGATTGCTCTGCCCTGATTTTAATTAGAGGCTCATCTTTCACAGATCTCAGAATTGGCACTGACGTTGAGCGGTTTGGTGGTTTGATCCTGATGCCAACACAAAATTGGTTGAAGGCCTGCTTGGATGGCACTAAGGGTTTGTGGGAATGTGTTTAGATCCAACAATCGTGGGTTTACAAAAGTTTACAAAGGGAACACTTTGACTAGCTAAGTCACAAGACCCATACACTTTTAACCCATGCTACCCCATAGGCAAAAGAAGTCTAAATACAAAGACTGCTGTACTGAAGCATAGGAGAGTTAATAAGATTAGATGATTGAACACCTACTCTATCTGAGTGTACACAGAAATAAGTATACAAATTAGTGTGCGTATTTTGCATTTTTATATAGCATTTTGCCTGTATCAGATAGCTGCAGTAGAGACGGACAGAAAATGTAGAATGAGAGAAGGGTAATGACAGGCAGCAAAGACACCGTTAGCGAGGAGCTGAGCTGAGGGTCTGCTGCTGAGGATATTTTCACCTATTCATTCAGCCTTTGGGGTCCTCCCTTTGTTGCAGTAGTTCTCAACCTTTTCTTTGGCATGCGCTGCTTCAGAAGCTGAAAAGAGTTCACACCCCACATTTTTTTTTATCTATCATTAACAATAATGATTGAGTTTCACTTTAGTAAAGGTCAGCACAATAGTACCAGCAAACTCTTATTTGTTTATTTTCCCTAAAAAAAATAAATAATAGTTTCAGTTCATATTTTTTAGCTGGTTGTACACACCCTGCCTGCAACTCACCGCACCAGTGGATCCCATCGCACAGTTTGAGAACCTTTATTGTTTTATTGTATACCATTAACATATTTTTTTTCCAACAATGGTGGTGGTATTCTGTTGACTTTTGCTGCACAGTTGTCTTGGCTTTAGCTAAATCTGTATTTCTCATATGAAGTACTAATGGATTCTTACTGGGGACTTAGCCCAAATAAGACTGACTTTCAGTTTCCAGAAGTTTGCTTTTTTCTGGGATTTGTGTGACTGTGGTAACATCAGAATTGCCCCCAAAAGCAATTTCCAGGGAATGAGAAAAACAAAAAACACAGTGACTATAACTGATAAATGCCATTTTTTTTAAACTATAATACTGATCTCAGTATTTTCCAAAACTTGCCAGCTGTCTGAAGTTATTAGAGTCAGTTGTTGCCTACCAGCATGTGGTGTTTTTTTTTTCTTTTTTGTTTTTTTTTACAATTCATTATCAATGATTTTCTAAAATTGATACCAGTTGCATAGAACAATAGAAGATTATATGTTACTGGCAAGTTTAAGTGATAGTTTTATCATTGATTATAAGAATATAAAACATAATATTCAGTAACTTTATGATTAGCCTGCTAAAGTTACACATACTGGTTTTTTACCCACATTTTCTTTTAGAGATTTTATGACTGAGTGTTGTTCAAAGTATTTATAAATATGTAAAGTTGGGTGAATGGATGCATACATCGACATATACTACTTGTAGTGATACACATAGCCAACAGCACACATATCTCTAAATTAGACATTTGGTACTGTCAGAGGCAACATTTCTAACTGGTGGCTTTCATATCTGAGCAGGCTGTTTGAGTCTAATGGATACAATATGGGTCTTAAAAAATGGCTTCCACATGCCAGAGATAAAAGTGTGTGTGATGAGAGCAAGTGCTAGATACAGGAAGGTGTTACTGGAGTGTGAGTATGTGTGTTTTATGCATGTTTATAAGTCGAATGGGTGTGTGGGTTTTGTGTACCACTGTCTAATAGAACGGAAGAGCAGTTAACATTTCCCATCTCCCATCACACAGTTATACCCACACATACAAAATGCCCACACTTATATACACATGCACAGGTACACATATACACTCACAAAAACCTTTGCAAGCAAAGGCAAACACAAGTCTTCTAATGCTTAAAACACTGCTCCTTTTCATCAAGATTAGGCCAAGTAACATAATTTTCAGGGAAATACAAATAGCGTTCCTTCTGGCAACCTATGATTGACTCTGCAGCTCTGCATGCTAAAGATCCCAGTGGCTTCTAGGCAATGCATCATGCCACAGCACAAAAACTACATAGGAATGACACGAAGAACACAACAAAGAGCCCAAACATTGACCTGGCCTCCAAATTCCCCGTATCCCAGTCCAATCAAACATCCATGGGATGCAGAACAAGCCGCTGAGGCCACACCCAACAACCCACAGGATGCAAAGGATCTGTGGCTAAAGTCCTGCCAGTGCCAGATACCACAGGACATGTCACACAAGATGGTTTTAATGTTGTGGCTCATCAATATGTGTTTGCCACTGCAACAATACACCATAAAAACATTTCCAAAAGAATAATCACCAATATATCAATGTTATTGTAAAGGAGAAAAAAAAGTCTGAAATTTGAAAAAAAAAAAAAAATCATAATACTTTTAATTGCCTCTATTTCTGTGTGTTAACTATATGTACTTAGCTTTATTTTTGTCAGACATGACAAAGTGATAAAACTATGTAGCTGTCATCAGTTAACACTCCTTTTTTAATATCACAATTGTTATATTTCAGAGTTTAGTAGTTTTAAACATATGAGATTGGCATGATTATTGCAGAATTCACCCTATTAGTAAGTCATCTTTTATTTGTACCCCAAAAATGTAGTTAACAATAATAAAAGGACTGAGAGGAAAAATAAATGGAAATCAAATGACTTCTGACTTCACTTATGACTATCATTATAATGCAATAATCAATGCAACTCTACAAGGAAGAAAAAATAATTTAACAGATTTATTTGAATTGTGTTATCTCAGAATATTTTCTTCATATGATTATTAGTAATCTGAACAACCTGTAATATCAGAATGTAGCCTAGCCCTAATTTTAAGCATACTAGTTTTCCTAAAATAACGTCTTAGTAAATGGAAACCACATTGCTCCCTAATTCAGTAGTTAAATTTACAGCTCTCTCATGTGTATTGATTTGGATTATAATTTTATTTGCCATTTAGCAAAATCAGCCAATGATTCGCTCAGTGGTGTTAATGACTTCACTTTTCTGCCTGCACTTTGATAACTATCCCATGTATGAAAAGTATTTCTCCAGCTACTGCACAGCTATCAGTCAAGCATCAATACAGTATGTGTGTTGGAAAAACCCATATCACAACCACCTATGAATGTTTCAAAAACTACACAGCTCATTCTAAAAGGTTTGTTTAGGTGGTTTTACTTGGTGTTTGACAGAAACAACCTCCATTGTTTTGTATCTGTACTCTCACTTTGCTTAAAACACATTGCTTGCTTATTTATTTGAATATTACAGCTGAGATAAACTTTGCAGAGACCATACAAATGTTTAGCCATAAAAGTGGGAATGAATCTATAGAATTATGCCAAATATGCACAGGAATTTATTTGAGTCGAGAGGGAATGTGAACTCGAGACGAAGAGTGTGAGAGGCTGGGGACAGGAAAAAGAGGATAGATAGAGAAGTTAGGGAGAGTGGATAGAGTAAATAAACAGAGCCGGGAAGTGTTGAGTCCATGCGCAGGACGTGGTTTGGTTTGTATGTGTGTACGTGCGTGTGTGTGTTTATCAAGCCCAGCTGGCTCCCATTTGCCCAGGAATGAGTCTTCACCTCTCAGAGGCCTGCTTTGCTTTGAAGGCCTCTGTGTGTGTGTGTGTGTGTGTGTGTGTGTGTGTGTGTGTGTGTGTGTGTGTGTGGTGTTTCGCCTATGTATGTATGTGTGTGTTTATATAATAACAGCTTCATTAGAGGACTGCATGGTACCTTTGAACACATAAAACACCCAGACATGTATTTACTGCATGTATATTGTGTGTATGCCCTCTTATGTGTGCATTTTGAACAGACATTCACTTGCAAAAAGACACATGCACACACATATAGACCCACAAAGATTTCAGGTTTCACAAGCATACACATGGACCCCTAAACAGTCACAAGGGGTTGGATTTAACTGCTTCCAGATGCAAGTTTAGGACAGAGAGAGCGCACACCAACACATAGACAAAATCGTTTGCTTTGTTGAAGTCAGCAGAACAACTCTGTTAAAATTAATTAGGTGCTGGTGGATGGGAAATGACAACAGAGTAGACAAGTTTACCACAAGTGGGGAAACAGCTTGCTGGTTATTTTTTGATAATAGGAAACAAAACTGGGAATCTGTGCAAGCATAAACCTTCATACATAAGTACGCCCACCTACTCTGCTCGTAACATACAGTAAATATAAAACATTGTGGTCTGTTTTTAGTTGCTTTCTTTAAGAGTGTGTGTCTGCCTATTTGTTTTGTAGATGTGGCGCACACCTACACTGAGCCCCTCATACTGAGGTTAAATGGCACCCCGGAACGGTTGCTAGGCGATGATGGAGACAATTGCAGTTCCAGCAGCAGCCACTCAGATTTGGCGCTTACAACACCCTACAAGAGTATCACATGTGAGTAAAGCACCCTCACTCACAAACACACATACATACATACACATTCACACATCGGGATACACTCACAGAGAGACTGGTGAGAGTTTTTTTCCATTACTGATCACTGGTTTGATGAGTCACATTGTCCTGACCTTTAACAAACACATTTGCACACCCTCAAGAAATAGGTCAGGTAATCATACACGCAGACAGAAATATCTACATTGTCAGCTAAGTAGGTTAGGTTTTTGATTTTTTTCAATACAACCAAGTGTGCACCCAAGTCTGCACTCAAAATGAAACACCTTTTACTCCTTTCTTTCGCTTTCCCACATTTTAATCTTTCCCTGTCTGTTGAAACTAGGTTTGTTAGAGTACCACCATACCAAAAATAGTGGCGTGACAGCCACTTTCCTTATACTAGTTTTTATTATTATTATTGAGGGTTTATTATTATTATAATTTAGGATTCACTGGCCATGACGGCCAGTCAAATCAAGTTGTATCAGATGACTTAGATTTGATGAATAGAGACCAAGATGTCACCAGGCTCACTTGTTTTGTTATCATCTGCTCCCTAGCCCCAACTATCACCATCTTTGTTTTTTTGAAACCAGACCTAACAAGCAAGGGGTGGATTTGACTGATCCACATGGTCAAATCCACATGTATAGTAGAAACTTGTGAATCTCAATGTAGCCACACTACATAGAACAAGCCCTGCTTTATAATCAATTTTACTCTAAATGGGACCATAATTCACAAAGTGAAAATCATATTGTTTTAAAGACGATGTGAAACCACGGATTAAAAAAGAAAGTGTTTATTGAAGCCATAAATCAAGTGAGCAGTAAGCTCATTTTCTCAAAGACTCCTATGCAATCAGACTTCTTTTTGCAAACAGAGGAGACGCCCCCTGCTGGCCATTAAAAATAATGCAGGTTTTAAGGCATTAGCTTCTGCATTAGCCTCACTTTTCAGTAGCAGAAGTGACATCATCTTTCACATACCTTTTATAGGTACCGCTTATTTGTTGCCTTACTTTCCTTCAGGTTCACCCCATTAAACTCATCCATTGCAAAAACACATATATTACAAAAGTACACAACAAGGTACATATATGTACACAAAATTGATAATACTGCTTTGTGACTGCCTTAGTGTCACACTTTCATATTTTTTCCCTGGGAAAAATACAGGGAAGTTCTGAGATTTCACATAACGTCTGAGCTGGTGGAATGATTTAAACTTGCTCATCTTTATCTTTTATTGGTACTGTCAAGATAGTCTGCAAAAATAGCTTAAATTGCATGCAGTAATTATTGTGGTGTATGTGTATGCACATGGGACAGCAACTGACAACAGGTCATGCTGCTTGCTATGCTGATGTGATGGACATAACCAATGCTAGATGGTATGGAAAGCCCCTCCTTTAACAAAAATCCTAATCTCGCCCAGGGCATCAAAATGGTCCTGACAATGACTCTCTTGCTGTCTCCCAGTGAAACATAACCAGTCTATACTACAGGGTACAGTTCTTTATGAATCCCACTGAAGCTGTGGAATGAGAGTCACTTGAGCCAATCCGAGGTAATCTCATCCAAGTGTACTGTTCTTCATATTTCTAGAGTTTTGGCTCCTTTAGATAAATAGATTGCTTAACAAACACAGATTCAAGAGAGGCTGTGATTGCATGCAAAGTCAATGGAATGTTGTAATTAGTGACAAAGTCACCCGGGGCACTCTTCCACTATTTATCCATTTGCTTGGTTGGCCATTGAACTACTCTAGCTGTCATGCTTGTCATGTTTACTGCACAGTTTGGGCTTGTGGGAGATGATTTAAGGTACAGGGTACATAAAATTGATATATTAAATTTAATAAAAAAAACAAAACAAACATTCTTACATTATGATATCTGTCTTTGTCCAGGAAAATGGATTGAACCACGCAACATACTATTTTGGATTATTTCACTATATTCTAGTGGTAGATTTGAATCATTTTCAAAAAAGTCAGTGTTATTTAATTGCAATTTATTTATTTATTTTATTGCTGGAGCACAGGTTAGAATTTCAGTTTTAATGTCTTTGATGTCCCTGTTTATTTAATCTGTGAAACAGGTTCTACAGATGCCATTAACATTTTTGAGTGCTGTAAAATAAGTTGGCTATTTGGCAATAGCACTGAAGAAGGAAAATTGCAAGAGGAGAGGCTATTATGTCTCATATTATGTGTGCTTTTTTTGCACTCTTCAAGTCTAAACTACTTCCTAAAATCTCCAGCTGTCCAGTCATTACATTCCACACTGGGTGTATCAGCAGCTCTTGATATCAATTCACTGATGACTAGCAAAACATCACCTAGGGGTTCTTTATACAGAGTCATATAGTCAAACACCAAACCCATATTCCTCCCTCATATTATAAGTCTAGTGATTGTCTGTCTGCCTTAAAGAAGCTGCCTTTACTCTCTGTGATATGCAGTAGCCCAGACCCTCTGTATCAAAGCCAAAGATTACACAGTTTTGCTGTGCCATTAACAAAGGACATTTATTTTTGTTGCCGTCACTCTACATTAAAATTAGAACAGCCTCAGCCTAAATCCTAAACTATTTCCAATATGTTATTTATTAAAAGATCAAGCTCCACAATAACAGCACCCCAAAACTTACCTAAAAGCAGCAGTCTAAATTTGTCAAAGAAAAGAATAGCGATAAGTGACTGAGTGATGAATGAAAGGAGGAATTTAGGGGTGAGAAGGGGGTTGAGTAAGTTGACATCTGAGCATGTGTCAGAAAACTATGAGCACATTTCCTGGAATCCAAAGCCAGCCATTGTGACAAGCATGAACACACAAACCTGCCTCATCATAACGCCTACTCTAACTAAATAAACAACATTTCAGGCAGGAAACTGCTAAGTAGGTTAACACAGTGTGTTTTGACCTGAGTAGGTGTGTGATTGTCTGCTGTCTTGGACTACTTTTTGCCTCTACCTGTCCTGTCTGCTGTGTGTGTCTATTTTCAGACCTGAACTGGAGGTCTTAGAAGTTTGTGTGCATTTCACTCTCTCTTTCTGCTTTATTTGCTAGTAAACCCTATGAAACCCACCAGCTCCATATGCTGTACAGCGAGGGTTATGAAGCTACAGTAGGCTTGAACAAAATGTACCGCCGTGGACACCAGTGTTCTCCTTCTACAGATTACAGAATCTCATGTGTCCTAACTTTAACCACAAACTAAACAATACTAGTGTCTAAACTTTATCCCTCACTCAGGTGAATACTGACAGCTTATGTCTGCTTGTCTGCATAATTATACGTCTGAGTGCCTCTATCAGTATGAATGCAGTTTAAATAGGGTCTGCACCCAGTCAATCAATCATCTGTGTATCTGGCTTCATAATGAGCATGTAGACATCATAAAGTAGCTGTGACTCAGGTCTGTGGTGAGATCATGGCTGTGTGAAATCTTTGAATATGTGTGCGTCTTCGTGAGAGTGTTTGTGAGTGAGAGTGTGAGGAAACAGAAGCATAAACAGAAAACTCCACAGCCCATATGTTCTGTCTCCCAGTGATGACATCACAGCTTCATTATGTGTCTGGCCCTGGGCAAGCCGCCTGAGATGAAAGCGCCAAGAGCTCTGCAAACATATGTGAGTGTGTGTTATGACTTAAGTCAAACACACACACACACAAGCACCCTCAGAAACACACTTCAGACAGTGATGTCATGAACAGAATGCTGTCTTTGACGTCACAGTCACACCAGGACACACATGTTCACAGCTGTTACCGCTTACTCTCTTTTGGACTGGAAACAATGAAACATGTAGCCTAATCAGTGACAGGATTGAAGAAACATTTATTATGCTCCCATTTTTATTTATTATTATTGTTTTGTGGTATTTTCACTGTGTGAGATGAATGTATACGAGAAGGAAGACAGTCCTTTTTATGCATGTGCAACTGAGTGTGTTTGTGGGAAATACTGAGTGGAGCTGTTTGTTATTATCTTGTCATCAAAGGGGAGGGGTGTGCAGCATGTTGTTGTCAGGAAATCTAACAGTACTGTGACATTGCTTTTAATTAAAGACCAGACACTGGGCTGAAACTCTCTTCTCTCTCTGTTGCCCTGACTAGAATCTCTCTCACCTTCACCCTCTCAGTCGTTCTTCTTTCTCTGTCTTCCTCTGAGTTTGCCATCTCTTTTTAATTATATTTAAACACATACTTACATATTTTACATGTGCAGTCAGTTAGATAGCATGGCACCAAGGTGATTGTTAGAAAGTTCAGCTTTGTGGGTGGTGATGTCATAGGGGTCATGTGTGAAGTGTTTGGCTGATGTCTCAGGTCAGTGATTAGTGTTGCTGTGTATTATGTTATACTTGCATGTTGATTGGCTTTTGCTTAAAATACAGGTCTAGCCTGCCTCTTGAATTAGTTTTTTGCACACCGTGTCCAACCATCTCTCTGGTGTAAACCACACAAATGAGTCAAATGTTGCAACAATATAAAAAAAAGTATTTTGTGAGGTTTTTTTTGTTTTTGTTTTCTTGTCTTTTTTTTAATGCAAAAAAAAAAAAGAACTGTACTTGGCAAATCACAAAACACAAAAGACTGTTGTTGTTTTTTGTGGTATAGTAAAGCTTCTGCAAATATTTACAGACATGAACTCAACTTGTAATTAATCAACTTTTTGAGAGATTGTTTGATCTCATGCTGGGTTTTGAAAATACTTAGAGGTGGAGAGTATTTTACTTAGTAGCTACAGTCATGTGAAAAGAAGGTTTGTTGAAAATTAAGTACACCCCATATTTCAGCAACATGTAGAACCACCTTTAGCAGCAATAGCTTGGCCCACTCTTCTTTAAAACATTGCTTCAGTTCATTGAGGTTTGTGGGCATTCATTTATGCACAGCTCTCTTAAGTTCCTGCCACAGCATTTGGGTGAGGGGTTGAGGTCTGGACTTTGACTGGGCCATTGCTACACCTTGATTCTTTTCTTTTTCAGCCATTCTGTAGTAGATTTGCTGCTGTGCTTGGGATCATTGTCCTGTTGCATGACCCAGTTTCAGCCAGGCTTTAGTTGCTGGACGGATGGCCTCACATTTGACTCTAGAATACTTTGGGATACATAGGAGTACATGGTCGATTCAATGACTGCAAGGTGTCCAGGTCCTGTGGCTGCAAAACAAGCCCAAATCATCACCCCTTCACCACCGTGCTTGACAGTTGTTATTAAGTGTTTGTGCTGATATGCTGTATTTGGTTTCTTGAAACGTGTCGCTGTGCATTATGACCAAACATCTCCACTTTGGTCTTGTCTGTCCAAAGGACATTGTTCCAGAAGTCTTGTGATTTGTTCAGATGCAACTTTGCAAACCTAAGCCGTGCTGCCATATTCTTTTTAGAAAGAAGAGGCTTTCTCCTGGCAACCTTTCGATGCAAACCATACTTGTTCAGTCTTTTTGTAATTATACTTTCATGAACTTTAACATTTAACATGCTAACTGAGGCCTGTAGAGTCTGAGATGTAGCCCTTGAGTTTTTGCAGTTTGTCTGAGCATTGCATAGTCTGACCTTAGCATGAATTTGCTGGGACTTCCACTCCTGGGAAGATTGTAGCATTGTGTTAACACACACGAATGCTCCAAACCAGCAAACTGCCGAAACCTCTGCTGTTATAGAGGTGGTTGCATTTGCTGATAATCAAGACCATTTTATTAGCAGCACCTGGGTGCTACTTACCTTCTTAATTTTTATGGAAGCATTAAGGGTGTACTTAGTTTTTCACGGGACTGCATAGAGTCCTTTCTTTTTCACATGACTGTAAGTCGCTAAGTTAACTAAACCAGAGTCCTTCCTTTGGTAGCTTAGCTATAGTTCTACTACTTCCAGTGAGAAGTAATTGGTTGTTTGCAAAACTGTATTTTCAAAGTAGTTTCTTCAACACTGCTCTTAACATAAGTGCAAGGAAATCAAACCATTATACTGGATCGCTGCCTTTAAATTTGTATCTTGCATAAATATGTTTTTTGTGATGCTGTGTTCAAATCCTATTTTTATGTTCAGTAGCAACAGCACTACCAGGCTTACCCACACTAATAGAAACACTTATAGTAACAGGGACAAAACCTCATTATGGATGATGTTAAATATTCTTATATAAATTATGGGTGAATTTGGTTGCAGTGCTTTAAAACTGCAAGTAAAACTAGTAAAGATGATCTGATAAGTTCCAAGATTGTTTAGAACAAAGTTTTGAATTTAAAATAACAGCAGTTAGAACCTTTTAGCCAAAACTGAGTCATAGTTTTATCCTGCACACACCTCATGTTGAGTCACCGGTGTTGTGCATCTGACTGAACTCTGCTCTCACATTACTTTTTCACCATAGTGAGTGGGTGCAACTAAACAAGCCTCATTAACACTCTAATGTTGGTTACAGCTCTGTATAGCAGCCAAAAATGTGGGGAAGTCTCACTGAAAACTGTTTTAAATAGCACTTTACAGCACTAGCTTATCATTTTCTAATTCTCACAGTTTTAGTACTTATTGGCCTGCAGTTTAAAACAATCTAGCTGGAAGAAAAAAACTCAGAGGTAATGTGGGAGCTGGAGCAAGTTACATACACTTCATTTTCAAATGCACAGGTACAAATGTTGAGAGACTAAACCATGTCCATGCCACATCATCACAGAACACATCATTCTGTATTTTCATAATTAACATGCTTATTGGCAAATAACTTAAAACAATCCAAATTTACTGTTTGCATTCAGAATATACAATTTAGCATTCACAGTTAGCAGAAAATACTTTAATTGATATCTACATTGTTCTGCTATTGTTTGCTTAATAATGCACAACAACTTTCATATACATTTGCATGTCAGGAGTCAGGAGGTAGATGTGTGCATGGGTTCATCCTACATTCATCTTTTCTTCACGTGTTGTTTCCTCATTAGGTTGTATTCGGGTTAAATATTTGGTCTGATAAGAAAAATATATTTTTCTGAAATGTCATCGTTTTACAGTTTACTGTCTAGAGTTCACTTTGGCCTACATAGTCAAACTGCAGAGGATACAGTTGGACAAAGCAGCTGAAACAGAGACAGACAGAATTCACAGTCACTCTGTTGACTCATTCCAGCAAAGGATAAGTAGAGAGAGAGCAAATCTCTGCTCTAGGAGGGAGGTGTGTAAGTACAGGGTAGCTGAGAACCGCCAGGAGAGGAGGAAGAGGTGGAGGGTGTGTAAATGGCAGTGTGCTGCTGCATTCAACTGATGGTGACTCATACTCGGCACAGACGCACCCGCACATACACATATCATACTAGATGTTGCAGGACCCCCAGTGGCCAACACTGTGTACACGCCATACATGCACACTCTGTGGTTTCCCAGTCTCATCATGTTAATCCCACAGTCATTTGGCTCTTTATTTGCTGTTATTTTTAACCAGCTCCCACTGCTGAATCATTGTGTTTATGAGTCACACCCATGCATCCTCCTGGTCCAAAATGTACAAGCAGCAACCCATTTTATCCTCACTCCATCTTTCTAACTTACATTCTTGATCACAAACAAAGGGACCTTGTTTTTTTTTTTCCTGTATGTGTGCATGAGTGTGTGTTCGCACGTGTTCTTGCATGCATATATTTGTGTATGAGCCTAACCTCAAGCTCTGTTTGGAGACAGTCCTAACTTCAAGTCCCTCTCCCTGCATGTCCGCCTGCCAAATCCACCTATGTACTTTGGTCAAACACATGCGTGCACACACACACACACACACACACACACACACACACCCCAAACTCATAGGAGGTTTGATTTTCTCAAAAACTAAAGGGGAATGTGAGAAATTGTGCACAGCATCACTCCAATTTTGCTAATCCCCTTCTTCTCTTACAGACATAAATTCTGGTCAGGTCAGGGTGTTACAATAGAGTATTGTGCAAAAAGGCTAAAAGTGAGCGACAATAAACAGAGAGTGAAAGGGAGAAAGGGTGGACACAGGGAGGTATGAATTTCTCACACAAAGGGAGGAGAAGAAAAAGAAAAGCGAAAAAGAAAAGGGAATAACACAGGAGAGCAGCAGGTATTGACTTTTGACATACTTTAGAGAAGAAAGTATGGCTTCCTCATACTAGCCCTGCACATGCGTTCATGTCTACACACTTGTGCACATACATATGCACATACTCTGGCCCTGCAGTCTGCCAGACATCTGGAGCAAAGTTATAAAACACTGAATGAAAGAATCTTTAATAACACTGGATTGGTTTTGTGACCACGGCCACCAGCCAATCAAAACATGCCTAGTTGGGTTATCTGTCTCTGAAAGCTTATCGAACATACAATTTCCATGTTCCACTCATGTTTCATAGTTACAGATCACTGTTTGCCTCCCAGTACAACTGTATGTGTGTATATGAGAGGTATGCTTTCCGCTTTGATTTGCAGTCTGCCATGTTACTTACCACACCTCTTCACACCATATGCTTTTAGGTAAGAAAGAAATTTAAGGCCTATAAAATGGTATTAAATACTACCATAATATATATAAAAAACAGGCTTCCGTTATAATCTTATTTTCAGAGTGTGTGTTTGTTTTGGCAGTGAAGGGAGCTTTTCTCCCCTCTTCTTTCTAGCTGAGTTGTTAGTACTTCATGGCACCTGGGGCTAAAATATACAAATTACCGACCAAAAGTTAACACTTATGAATGTCCTTAAGCATTTTAGATACTGTATATGTTGCAACAAAAGCACATTTGCAGAAAATATCATGTATTGAAGTTTTGGGGGGGGGGGGGGTTTCAAAGTGAATAA
>VUQI01052448.1:0-10451 GCA_015106735.1 Paratilapia polleni | reverse complement strand
TTCTACTTTTAAATACCCTAGGAACCAAAAGTAAGCCTGCAGTCTGAGAGCGAAGTGCTCTATTGGGATAATATGGTACTATGAGGTCTTTAAGATATGATGAGGCCTGATTTTTCAAGCCTTTGTATGTGAGGAGAAGGATTTTAAATTCAATTCTGGATTTAACAGGTAGCCAATGAAGAGAAGCTAATATGGGAGAAATATGGTCTCTCTTTCTAGTCCCTGTCAGTACTCTCGCTGCAGCATTCTGGATTAATTGAAGGCTTTTCAGGGAGCTGTTAGAATAACCTGATAATAATGAATTATAGTATAGTAGTATAACTGCATCAGCTCTCCCCCTTAGACAAATGGCATTTTTGTGCTAATACACAAAAGTTATTTATACTGACAGACTGGTCTGTGTTTTCATATTCTGTCCTCTTCTGTTTTCTCTTATACACATCCCACAAGGCTAAGGCTGGGGTACAGCTGAGAGAATGCCATGCTGTCAGCACATCAATGAAAACATTACTTTCATTAGGCCCCATTTTAGCACCACAGACATCCTTGTTAAAATGTCATTTGCTAATTTCTTTCAGTACTCATTTCCACCCCACTGTCCCAGCTGGATTAACATATTATTTATTAGTATGTGAAAGAAAACAAGCTCAAAGTTGATTAGCTAAAGTAAACAAGGACATAAAGTGAAGAAGAGGGAGGTATAGTTTCTAATCCATATTTGGTGATCTGTCTCTGCAGGAGACCCTAAAATGCCATAACCTGTGTTTGGGGTGTATTCATAGGAATGGTCACTCAGTACTCACATTATTCTGACATGATGCAGTCTTTCTGTCACTATTTTGCAGAAAAGCAATGAGAAAATTGAATTGATGTAATAACAATATTTTTTATTGCAAATTTAAATATACCAGAGCTTATTTATTTTTGACATCACATTAACAAGCAAGGATAAGACGAGTTTGCAAAAAATATGTACCATTTCGGACTGTTGCCAAAAGTTCTCTTATGCATGGGTATGTATGGTACATGGGCTGTATTAAAAAGAGCTCCATATCATACAGTAACATATTAGAATGGATAATTTTCCATTGTCCCACTCAAAGAGCAGATAAAGGAAAATCTCAGAGATTCGAAGTTTACAGACATGCTTGCAGCTCTGTTACTCTGTGCTCAGACACGATGCTTTGATGCTTTAACTAGTATGGCAACGTGTTTATAGTGGCAATGCAACATGGAGATGTCTAGCATGTATACTATTTACCATGTTACCACCTTATTGTATGTTGTCCTAACATTTGTGAAGAAGCAACACAAAGCTCAGTTTTGCAGGTGTTTGGTCATAACCAAAGTATTTATTGAATGGCTAAATGCCAGGTACTGGTAGGGAAAATGTTTAGAAAACAAATGCCAACCTATCCACTAATTATAAAAGAGTTTGCTTAAAATATGAAATGTCATGTTGCCAGAGGGAAAGTCAAACCATCACCGAAAAGACACAAACTTGCCAAATGTTTGTGTAATAAAAGTCAACTTTGATTTCAGACTAAAAATGAAATAATGAAATGAAATACAGTGAAGGTCACTCATGAGGTGAAGTAAAGAAGGAGGAGTATTTACAAGCAACAATTCATAGTGCGGTTGGTTGCTTTGATTCTAAAGAAGCATTAGAGAAGATTTTAAGACTTTTTGCTCCCCAAAAACATGTGAAGTCCAGAACAGATTGAAGAATAATTTAAGTACTGTGTTAAAATGGGCAACAGCTCTAATTTGAATAACCACCACTATGAATTACTTTAAAACTATAGTGGATTCAATTTTTCTATTCTGGGTTTTAGATTGCTTTATGTGGGTCTACTGGTTTTTCAAGTATCTCTGTGTGTATGTATTAAACCCAACGTGTCTGCTCCTTCCCGCCTACGAACCTCACAGTAGACTGCTGTGTATAAAGGCACTCTCTTTCTGGATGGCTGCCTATTGAAGTGGGATAAACCAGAAGCCTCAGTAGTTCCAAATCGGTTTGGGCCAGTGCCACTGCAAAGCACATTTCTGTGTCTGCAGGATGCTGTTTGCAGAGTATTGTTACTGTTATTTTTGAGTTTTGCCTTAAATTGAAAGATACACACAGACTGTTTTACATCATCTGCAGAAAAATGTATTTTTCTCAGAATGAGTAAAATCAAAGACATTGCAGTTGAAGTGCACAAAGTGCATGGATTTGGCTTAGTAACATATTACAAACACATAATGCATACAGAGTTGCTATGAACCTTGATACATTTCAGTTCATTTACAAAAGTTTAACAGTTTATGATCATAATATTTTATAAAATCATGTGTAACATTTGTTTAAAATTTTTTATTGCCTATGTTAGAATATACAATAGTAATAGCAATACAGTACAATAATAGTAGCCTAGACACACAAATAAGAAAAACACAACCTAATGTTCAAACTGAACTGACTACACAAAATCAACACTATCACTGACTGTAGCTTTTACCAGTGGAATCTCCCCACTGGTTACTGTCATAAACTGGCACAAGGAAAGTGACAAGTAGGGCTCCACACAAGAGATTTACTAAAATAAAATTTATTAAAACTAAACTCAATTAAGCCAGTTTGAAGGTCAACAATATTTGCAATGCAAGCAGAGGATCGATGTATGTCATGCTCTGTGGGGTTGTTGAAGGTGCAAACACAAAAGACGGCTCTCATGTCAGCCAGCCGCCCTCTAAGGTAGGCTTGGATTGCCTCCAAGAGTGTTGGAGGGGTGTCACAACTGAACGAAGTATAGTGCCATTTTGCTGAGCTTAAAAAGCCATTGAGGTGCTTCTACTGTGAGAATTATAACTCATGCTCTGAAACAGTGCCCTCAGTTTGTCTATCTATTTATCTATCTATCTACAGTGCTTAACAAATTTATTAGACTACCATAAAAACCAGAAAGACCATCCAGCATCACGAAGTGCTTTAATGATCGCAGACTCGATGTTTTACCAATTTGAACAGGAGTGAGGAATTTGTGTTTTTATACCCAAATTTGAGCCGGCAAGCTGCACTTCTCTGAGAAGTCAGAAATTAATCAAGCACAACATTCAATCACTAAAACAATTTTTTCTGTTCAGGGATGCAAGTAAATAATTTTAAATCTGGCATCGTAATCAAAAAATAATAATGTGCTTTACTATTTTTTCTAGCTTTTTTGTAAAATAGTACATTTGAAAATTCATGGATAACAACAATAATTATATTTTAGTGTTAAAAATATTTTGATTTAAGAGCTTGCAATACTGGTGGATTAACCATTACAGAAACATAAAAAAGTTATTTTAATAATTACCAGTACTGTTAATTTAGGGCAGCTGTGGCATAAACCTTACATTGGATGGTGGTCTAATAAATTTTTTGGGCGCTGTACATCGCTGAATACAACCTTTAATTATCAAAACAAAGGGCAGCGCCTTGTGGTCAGAGGCCTGTAAAACAAAGGAGGATTAGAGGCTTAGTGTGGTAACTCCACCTTCGTAACCTTGGGTTTTCAGAGAAGGTGGCTCACTTTTTCCCAAGGTTTAATGCCATGGTGACTTATGCTGCACACCTAACCTGCTCAGGAGCCTGCTCTGGAGCAGGTTATGTTCGAGATAAGAGATCAAGATGGACAAAACCACCGCCTACTAACCAACCGTCTGGAAAATAGCATCACCATTCCTGGAAGATCCTGTTGGCTTTGGTGCACTGATGGTGAGGAGGTTTCTAGTAGACCTGATAAGCATCTATAAGAAATATAGATTCTTAAGAGCAACCATATTTTTTTATTTTTTCCTCCTGGCTGCAAGCAGTTTTAAGTGCATTTGAATTATGTTTTTATATGTGTTATTTACATGCTCGCAGACCGTTTAACGCTGCCTGGTTTGCAGCTGAAAGAATTGCTAAAATTGACTTAAAGGAATACCCTGATTTAAACAACATCTTAAAAGAATCCACTTTTAACTTAATTATAGTCAGATTTTCCCGTATCTTAATGGAAAGGCTATGACACTGATAAGTTCATCTGTCTGCATTTTTGCCCACTTTCTTTACTGGCTTTAAATAGATTATGGTTATATAGCACTTGTCCACTTTTACTAACCACTCACAATGCTTAAAGTACACATACATTCATATAGCACTTTTTAACACTATGCATACTGTACAGTGCTTTTTGTGTTACACACACACTCGCACACTGCTACTTTGGCTCCACTTAGCCTGTCTTCTTTAACTCTCTTCAGACCTGCCCTTGTTTATTGATAGATCATTTATTTGGGATTTGTGTTCTATTATGTTATTGAGATTTGTATTTACTGTGCTCCTATATTTTTATGTATTTTCTTTTTAATTTTTCTATTATATTGTGTTTTTGTGTAATTTTTGCCTTATTATGCCCTTTTGTTTTGTTATATAGTATTTTAATTTATTGAGCTATTCTACTTTATTTATTTGTTATAGATTGCCTTTAATGTTTTGGCATCTGTCACACAGGAATTTTCCAACCAACACTGGAGAGTTGATGTGATGACTTTGTAGCACAGGAATTAATAGAACGTAACACAAATACTGTTAAATACCTTTAAATGAGCAAAAACAATCATTAAGTGACACCTCTGCTGCAAATAGTTAGCTGGCAAGCATTTAACCTTATAAATTAACACAACACTTTAGAGTGGCAACTGACAGAACTAACTGGATTCAAGAAAGTCGGGGAAAAAAGTGAACCAGCTGCAATATTATTAAGTTCTTTAAGCCTGCATTATTTTTCTAATATCCAACACGGGGAGACTCCTCTGGTTTCAAAAGAATGTCTGATGATGAACTCTATGTGAAAAAAACCCTACTACTAAGTTAATGTATGACCTCAGTAAATAATTTGCTGATGAGTCTATGATCTAAGCCGCTATTTTCAATTCTTATTTAATATTCCATTGTGTTCATTTTTTACATTATGGTCCCGTGTAGCATAAAAGAAAAGATGATCAAGCAGACCCTAAATCATACCTTTCTTTATCATCTTTTCTTTTATGCTATGTGGGACCGCTTGATCCATCCCTAGTCGTAGTGTGTTGGCTTGCGTGCTTCAGTGACCCAGTGAGCTATGCCAGCAGGGGCATAAGGTCCTGGTAGAGATATCCATGCTAGGTAGAGGCCAGACACATCTGGATCACCTCTCCCCGTGGCTAATGAGTTAGGATAGGATAACACCTCTAGACTGGAAAAACAAAACTGTTACAGAAACATTGAGGCAAACTCAAAGCACATAGACATGGAAGTGGAAGGGCCTGACAAGAAGATCTGTGTTTACATTTTTTAAGACAGCCAGGCCTTCATTTGTTCATACGTATGATTGGAGGCAAGTCTAAATGTGTTCGTACAGTGAACAAATTCAGGTAGCACAGATTTTTGGATACACACTGTTTGTGAATGAGACCAATTGTGGGTGAAAAGTTCTTATAACATGAGCATGCAATTTTTCAATTTTATTCATCAAAGTGAACTGTGATTTCAACCTCTAGTCTACAGTGTTTATTACCATGGTTACTGAAAGCACCACAGTGCTCATAATACCACCTTAAAAAGTTTCAGTTAAAACAGATGTGAATAATTACAAGTTGTAATATGCATTATGCCTGTTCTATATTAAGTGCAGATATCTACAGCCTACTTAGAAATGAGTCACACAAGTGGATTGTATAAATGTGCACAAGAACCTTGCTTACATTACAATTAAATCATGTCACTTAGATATTTTTAAACTAGTGCCATATTGGAAAATATTTGTGAAAATGCTGTGAGAGATAATAGATTCAATTTAGTAATTACTCTAAATTATTCTTGACAAGAACATTAGGTATATGCCTTAAAAGTAAACTCAGTGTTTTTATCATAACCACGTCTGCTCTAAGTACAGAAATATGCAGTTTAATCGTCTGTGCCTTTGTGAAACAGCATCAGGAGGCTGGATTTGACAAACAACCCTGCTGCCTCTGCTGCTAAAAGGGGAAAAAGCTTGCTGTTTTCTTGTGATTTAACAGCTATTGCTTACCCTTGCCTCTGAAGACGGACCAAAAGATAAACATAAAACAGCATTCCGCTTGTCTATAAAAACTCTTGTTATCATGTAGGGAAGAGGGATTGCAGTCTCAGGGGTCACACAGGTTCACTGGTGCAAATTTCATTCTTATTCCCTTCACTCGGCTCAAGAGCGCAGCGTGAGAAGGTCGTCTCTTTCCTGCCTGCTGCTGCTGAATGATTTCTAGCTGAACTGTAGTGTTGCGTGTCTTCACATGGAGACTATGCAATGGCACAAGACAACGTATCAATTACCCCAATCCTTCTCTGGAGGATCACATTCATGAGATCAGAGTAAAAAAGGAGGAGGAAGAGGAGCTAGGTTCGTGTCCAAGTGAGGAAGAAAGATTAAAAAACAATGCCTCTTTAAAGAAAAGAGGACCACAGTACTTGACCAAAAAAAACCCCCCAAAAAAACCACCTTCACCTTATTATCTGTAAAGTTCAACTGAAATTATTTCTTTCTAAGACATCAGTATGTATATATTCTGTTTCTATTAACTTGTTTAATTCTAATAATTAAAAAAAAATAAAATTAGTAAATAGATGGTGTCCAGGGGATCTAAAACCCTCAGTTATTCACTACATTAGTGTCCAAATTGAAAAGAGAGAAAAACAGTGATGAGATTAAAGAGAGAACAATAACTGTGGTGCACGTCGAGCACAGCTCTATTTCAGCAGGTGTTGTAATAACATCAGTCAGCAGTAACGGGAATTAATGCTAATGTGATAATTTAGCTTGCTTCCACTTTTGATATATTATGTATTTTAAAGTGATATACCAACTCAATAACACAATGGTCATCCAAATATTTAGAGTTACAATATATAAATACAGTTATATATCCTTTATAGTTCCTATAATAAAAGGGATGTTGAATTTAGTTTCACTAAGGTCAACACTTGGAAACGAGAATCACATCAAAGGCCAGACCTGTATACTGGCTTTAATTTAATTGAAAGTATATCTCATATAGCATTTTAATGTACAATTTGATCCCCACGAGGCCCTTAAAAGTCCACAGGAAAAAAAAAAATTGCCCTTTGTAACATTTAGTCCATAAAAGTAAAAGATACTTGATCATGCAGTTGACCTGTACCACAGAGCCTATCCTTGCTTTTAGAGCTTCATCACTGGACTGAACTTGAATAACAATAATAATAACAAACTTTATTTATGTAGCACTCTTCTTAATAAAATTACAAAGGGCTTCACATAAAGACATTTACAGTATATTAAAAAAAAATCAAGAAATAGTTTAAAACAAAAAGGGATTAAAAAACAAAAAAACAAACACTGCCACCTGTCAAACATTCATGAAAGCTTTTTGAGTAAAAACATGTTTTATGAAGAGTTTTAAAAGACAATAAAGAAGATGGCATTCTGATCTTAATGGGCAGACATAAAGGAGTTAATAAGTCCTTAATGTACTTTGGAGAAAGCTCATTTAGTGCTTCAAAAGTCACTAGTAAGATTTTAAAATCAATGTAAAACTTAATAGGCCGCCAGTGCTGGAGTAATGTGTTTAGTGGCAGTTAAAATCTGAATCAGCTGGAGTCGGTGGAGAGGGCTCTGACTGATGCTGGTATGAAGAGCATTGCAATAGTCAAGGCAGGAAAAAGTAAAAGAAAAAGCATGAGCTTGTGTAAATTTGTAGCAGACAAGAAGGACCTAATTGTGGAAATTTTTAGAGCACTGGACAGGACCGGACACTTGAGCATCAAAAATGGAGCTCAGTGTCAATAAACACTCTCAGGTTATTAGCAGACCGCTCTGCATTTTTTTGGTCAATGAACCAAGCTGACTGTAGGCCAAGGTAGTGGAATTGTTTTGGGTTTTTTTGGACCAATAACTAATACATGAGATTTATTATCACTGAATTTTAGAAAGCTTTTAGAAACTTTTTTGTGCTGTAGTTGGATCCCTCTCCAGTTCAGCAACTTTTAAGTGCAAGTGTTTGACTCTGTGTGTATATTAACATTTCATACTGACATCTCCAAGCCTACTTTTTTAGCAAGTAAAACATTAGCACTCAGAAAAATAGCGTCATTATTTGATATTATAAAGGCATTCAGAATTCAAATTGCTTGCACATTATTATCTGGTTACAGGGCTAAAACCTGACTGCATATTCTTTATTTGTCAGTGTTATAAAGTGATTTTATTCCTCTCAGATGAATAATTAATATGTTGCACATTAGTTGCTGAGCATACCTTCTGAAACTCTCTTCATTAAACCCAGCATCAGAACGAGCACTAATACCTGTCATTATTACTTACACCTCTGCTGCAATGATAGTGATTTGCTTGCACATCACTTTAGCCATGAACAGAAACCGCCCAAAACGTAGACCTGTGACATTTATATTTATAGCTGTTGTTAGTTTTCACTTTAAACTGTAATGGCTGACACAAACTTGAAACAATATACCTGGATTTCTTGTACCTTCTGCCCAGGGCCTGTGATGAAGGTATCAGTGGTGGTGTCTTTTGTTAATGATGTGTTGCATCAGCAGCTCACAGAAACCGACTGTACTGTACTGATCTGAAGTTATTTTTCGGCTACAATGAAATATTTATTCAGCACAGAATCAAGGAGGAGTCTGAATCTGAATTTCTGCTGCTGCCTTCACTGTACGTAAAATCAGTTCTACTAAGCTCTGGACACAACCTGTCGACTACAAACAAAAAGCAGCTTTATTGTAGAACATATGTCACTTAATGTTTTTGTGTATTGGTTGATCTCATTTATTTCTTTGATCAGACATTCACTGAACTACATTAAGAAACTGCCAGTTTTTAGATTTTCAGTATAGCAGTTATTTGTTGGCATTTAACACTTGCTTTGGACCATCTTCAACAAAACAACAGTGCTGGTTGTTTGTTCAAACAGCTTCAAACAGTTAATGTTTGCAGTTGCTTGACAAGTGAGCTGTTTTGTCTGTGGAGATAATGACTGTCCACCCCCCTGGAAAAAAAGAGAGCTCTGTTGCTCGCTCAAACAATAAATTATGTTTGCTTTCTGTAGAAAAACATGACCTACAGTGACATTCTTCTACTGCTTGCATTTTTTAAAAGCAAGAATAGCATAACTGGATGAGAGTGACAAAGGCTGTTTACTTACAGTCACAGGTTGTAGGTGACATAGGCACATATTTATAACAACCTTTTTACAGCTAGTATCTGAGAGCACCTTTCAAGGACTGACTGTTGTCAAAAACACGAGAAATGTAAAGAAATAATGTGAATAAAAAAAAAAAACATGTTTAGCTATGTTACATACAGATATATTGTAGACAGTCATCTATGCTACCTATGGCAGCCATAACTGAAGCAGCATTTCAATCGTGTTGAGGTCTGGACTTTGACTGGGTCATTGCAACACCTTGATTCTTTTCTTTTTCAGCCATTCTGTAGATTCACTGCTGTGCTTGGGATCATTGTCCTGTTGCATGACATTTGACGCTGGAATACTTTGGTATACAGAGGAGTTCATGGTCGACTCAATAACTGCAAGGTGCCCAGGTCCTGTGGCTGCAAAACAAGCCCAAATCATCACCCCTCCACCACTATGCTTGATAATTGGTATAAGATTTTTGTGCTGATATGCTGTGTTTTTTTTTTCTCCAAACATAGTACTTTGCATTATGGCCAAACATCTCCACTTTAGTCTTGTCTATCCAAAGGACATTGTTCAAGACATCTTATGGTTTGTTCAGATGCAACTTTGCAAACCAAAGCCATGCTGCCATGTTCTTTTTAGATAGAAGACCCTTTCTCCCAACAACCCTTCCAAACAAGCCATACTTGTCCAGTCTTTTTCTAATTGTACTGTCATGAACTTTAACATTTAACATGCTAACTGAGGCCTGAGATGTAGCTCTTGGATTTTTAACTTCTCTGAGCATTGCACATTCTGACCTTGGGCTGAATTTGCTCAGATGTCCACTTCTGGGGAGATTGTGGTATTGTTTTGACACATACTTGAAAGCTTCTGTTAAGGCTAGATTCCAAAAGACTCAAAAGCAGACACTCATGAATCATTGAAGTGTTTAACAAAAACTTTGCAGGCAAATTAACAAAATACTGGTGTTTCAAAAACTATTAATTAATTAATTTTAAGAATTTCAAAGAAGTCCAAACTAAATCTTCTCAGACAAGTTAGTTTGCGTTGATTTAACAGTTCCTTTAATAGGCACAGTTCTTTAGGTTATTCCTGGTTCCACAGGTTTAGCACACAGCTCCACTCTCAGGTAGGTTTCTTTGGATTCTAAAGCTCTTACTCACTGTCTGGTCCACCAGGTCCAGCACCATGACAGTTCCAAACCAGCAGACTGCCAAAAC
>VUQI01052444.1:0-14423 GCA_015106735.1 Paratilapia polleni | reverse complement strand
GCTTCAGCATACCAAGGCATTTTGGACAATTTCATGCTCCCAACTTTGTGGGAACAGTTTGGGGATGTCCCCTTCCTGTTCCAACATGACTGCGCACCAGTGCACAAAGCAAGGTCTATAAAGACATGGATGAGTGAGTTTGGTGTAGAAGAACTTGACTGGCCTGCACAGAGTCCTGACCTCAACCTGATAGAACACCTTTGGGATGCATTAGAGTGGAGACTGCAAGCTCGTCCAACATCAGTGTCTGACCTCACAAATGCACTTCTGGAAGAATGGTCAAAAATTCCCATAAACACACTCCTAAACCTTGTGGAAAGCCTTCCCAGAAGAGTTGAAGCTGTTATAGCTGCAAAGGGTGGGCCGACATCGTATTAAACCCTATGGATTAAGAATGGGAGGTCACTCAAGTTCATATGGGTGTGAAGGCAGACGAGCGAATATTTTTGGCAATATAGTGTATGTATGCTTACTTAATACATCTTGACATGTGGGAAATCTTCTTGACTGTGTTTTTGTATACATACTATATGGATAAAAGTATTGGGCCACACTTTAGTCCCAGACAGTTTTCAGTCCCATTGCCACAGATGTATAAAATCAAGCACCTAGCCATGCAGTCTGTTTTTACAAACATTTGTGAAAGAATGGGTCATTCTAAAGAGCTCGCTGAATTCGAGCGTGGTACTGTAGGTTGCCACTTTCGCAACAAGTAAGTTTGTGAAATGTCTTCCCTCCTAGATATTCCCTAACCAACCTTAAGTGGTATTATTGCAAAGTGGAAGTGTTTAGGAGCCACAGCAACTCACTCACTCGTGATCTGCCATGAGTCAGTGGCAGATCACGTAAGCTACAGAGCGTGGCCGCTGAGTGCTGAGGTGCATAGTGCGTAAAAGTTGCTCTGCTGACTCAGTAACTGCAGATTTCTAAACCTCCTCTGGCATTAACATCAGCATAAAAAAGACTGCGCCGAGAGCTTCACGGCATGGGTTTCTATGGCCGAGGAGCTCCTGTAGGTGTAATGTGTAGGTGGTCCAGTACTTTTGCCCATACATAGTGTAGATAGCAGCATGTAGTAAGCTGTGAGAAGCCAGACTTTTACATCAAAGACAATGACATTGTTAAAAAAACATCACTTGTAACCCAATCCATCTGACTTTACTATGTTATTATTCTTGTTGTTATTATTATTATTATTATTATTATCATTATTATTATTAAAACTACTAAAGCTTAGTAGGCTCCATTTTTACATACATATTGTATAATGCTAGAAACATCAGACAACATAACCAAATTATCTGCATACAGTTACTACTGTTACATTACATTACATTGGCTCTCATTTTTAAAAGCATTTATTACAATGATATCTACACACTTAAACTTATTGAAATTCCTTTTTAAAGAATCTCTGTGTTAGTACCGCTATAGTCAAACTCCTGGGGAAATATTACTCACCATATATTTAAGCATATACTACAGGTAGAAGTGAAAATAAGTTGTGGGATTTTTGTGTTTTGAAGTAGGTCAGAAAATCTGGGCTGGTAATGCACTGGGACTCACCCAGTCTCAGCAGGGTACAGTTTCCCTCTCTTGCTGTTTCAGGATGGAGGAGTAATTGAGCACTAGATGCCTCTACTCCTGGAGACAATGTGGCAGCCATGGAAATGTCCCCTCACAGACCAATAAAAATGTCCTCTCCCTCTTGCTGTAATTGGACCAGGGACAGTGGGGTTGGGCTTTGGCCCAAGGAGACCACCTGTGGAAATGCTTTGCTCAATACACCACTATTAAACTGATGAGACAAGGGACTCACTGGGAGAAAAAAAAGCATGATAGAAAGAGTGATGCTGATGAGAACAAGGAGACAAAACAACTGCAAGAAAATTGGAACGTTTCAGATGCGTAATTGCTCACAGCTTACTCAAATTGACAGCTGTCAGAGTTTTACAAAACTATTGAATGGATTGAAATTAATCTATCTGCCAAAACAGATAGGGATTGTGTAGTGACAAGAGCTATCATATACCCCTGAATCCAATTTCGAAATTAGAAATGAACTATAAAAAAGACATGAATGCAGCAAGTGAGACCTTTTTCAAAATTAAACTTAAAAACAATTGCCTGTTTTGTCTGGAAATAACACTGATGATAACAAATAGAACATCAAAGTTAAAATATGAAAAATATGAAAAACAAATATGAAATATGGAAGAAATATACTTTCCCATGAGAGTATGGCATAAAAGAGACATGTCTTTGCTGACACATTTTTTTAGCCAGCTAAGTTTGGGGTTTTATCTTCAAGTTTTTTGTTTAGCAATGAAAAAGAATAATCTCATTTTTCTGCTGCATTTAGTTGCTAAAACTGTGATTGACATTTCTATTCAGGGAGAATGATACACATTAAGCAATCACTTTTAAAACGCCACTTCTGTATACTGAGTAACTTAAGTGCTACATGCTCCACAGCTGTGTTTCACCACCCATTTCCAATATTGTCAATCTAGGCTACGCCCACCCATACACAGCATTTTTTTTTTTTTAAATGGGGAATTTCTTTCACTTTTGTTTTGAAAAACATCTCTGTCCATGTGAAAATGTAAAAAACAATGTCACGCTCCATCATGAGCATGCCAAAGCAGCAGCTGGTGATATAACCCTAACCATACAAAAGTGTTGGCCAATCAGAAAGCCTAAAAACAATAACATGGTGCACAGTTTAACATCAGAAAAGGAGATAAGGGCACACACCTTTGATGTTGCAAGACAAAATCTTGTGAATGTGAACATGTGAACGCAGGAACAGTGTTTCTGAAAATCTTCACCCTGGAAGGAGTTTTTCAAAAGCTCAATTTTCAGTGACCTAAAATGCAGTTTACTTGCAGACGAAAGGGTAAGACACATAGAAAAGGCTAAGTTTATCAAAATACCCATGTACGTGTGGGCCCTAATGTGGGATAGGGTCCTAGAGATTGGCCCTTAGGGGATGTTATCAATTCCATACATATCACCAGTAGGTGGACTCATCTGCCTACTAGGAAGCCATTATTATTTAATCTCTTGGTTTTGGTAGTTGTCATGCACTGCTTCACACAACCTAGATGTCTGCATAATCTGTGTTGCTCTCTGTCTAATCACAGATTACACTGGATGATGACAGCTAGAAGGTAGCATTGGACAGCTACTGGCGATATGTAAGGGATGATAACAACAACCATTCCATGGTGTCCGAATCAGGAAGTTTTTACAGTACGCCAGCTGTAGGATAACTTAGTTTTTGTTGTTTTATTTTTTTGCTTTTGTTTTTGTTTTTTTTTTAGTTAGTTTTTTGTTTTTTCCCCAGAAAAGTTACCTGGTGCTGGAAACTTTGTTTTGGTTTTAATGACCTCTACCTTACCATTTTTGGTTCACTGTCACTAATGTTAGTGACACTGAGCTGAAAGGTGCTCAAATAAGAGGCCCTTTTTGCAGTACACATAGTCATTTAATCCATTGTTGATATAAAACTGATTAGTGCAGCTTTGAAGTTTATGTCTTCCTATCTGTAAATGTATCTGCTAGGACTCTCCTTTTAAAATGTAGAAGCAAAGCTATAATTGATTTGAGAGGTACCTTATACAAGTTCAGCATTACTCAAATGTTTTGTCGACATTTTTACTGTATTCATCTGGACACAGTGTTGCAGTGCGATCCCTTTCAGCTGCAGTCACTCAGGTCACACGTGGATCACAAGCAGGAGATGGATTCAGCACTGTGCACATAGGGTTGATGAAGGTGTGGAAGAACAGACTGAGATAAGAGTAAGAAGACACAGGAAGAAACGAGAGACAGAAGATAGAGAGAAGCTGCAGGCAGACAGAGTAAAAACGTTAAGGCATTCACACTCAAACCCCATTTAAACATTCATCTGGCTTCTCTGTTCTGCTGCATTCATGCTGCACAGCCAATTCCGGGGCGATAAGCCAGCTGTGTGCTTCTCAAGGTAAGAGAGTGAATAGAGCAGTACAATCTTTGGCTGATGCTGAGAAGGGACAGAGCCTACATACTGACCTTCCACATGCCAGCTTTACTTCAGCAGTAGAGGAGGGTTTCATAAACGGATTATTCCGCTGAGTCACCTTTGACCTGTTTGGTTGCCTTCCATAACAGCTCAAGCTGCCTGTCCATCATTCAAAGAAAAGCAGAGAGAGAGGGAGATAAGAGAGGAGATGGTTTCAACCTGTGGGAAGGGATTAAACCCTCTGTTGCTTGGCTGGGGGGGGAATCCACAACTGAGTTGTCAGAAACTGCAGCTGCCACGGTCTGTGTCGGTGACTCAGTAGGTCAGGGTAATATGGAGGAACTGAAGTGACCTTTTTCATCAACTGTGAGACAAGGCTGTTCAACATTTTCCCTCTGCTGACAATTATGATCTATCAAAAGTGGCAGAGAAGCCCCTAGGAGAGCCACTGAATGCCAAACATCCAGAGTTCTTCCCACAAAGAATTGCTTTTTCCAATGTGATTCACAGCAGTGAAGGAACTTCCAACTCTTCATTGAAAGATACTAAAGATGACTCAGCCATATTTAAAAGCATTATTACAGAGCACACATTTTGTGACTGACTCACCAGATTACGACTTCTATTTAATTCAAAAGCTGAGTATAACCTGGAGAAGAATTGTAGAAACATACTTTCCTCATAGCTTAAATCAGAACACTGGAAACTGTGAGTGAAAATCCTCTACAGTATGTTACATGAAAATTATCATGTTATATCACAGGTTCATATACTAAATGATAGAAATATTTCACTTGTCCTGAACTCTTCTTCTATTCTTAAGGACCATAGCTATCAGTGACTGACAGTTGATGTTTTGGATGATGGTGAGCCAGTGAGCTGTAACAACTCACTCCAACAAAACAAAATCTCCTACAAGTCTCAAAGGAAAGCTCTCTGGGGGTGGCATCCAATTCCACCTTCCTTTCAGCAATCATCCACCAAGCACGCAGGAATAAAAGAAGCAGGATTGAGAGGGCAAGAAAGCAAAGGAGATTGAGATGTACAAAGGAGAGATGAGGGGGCACAAGAAGGAAGCTGGCTAGAATGAATGCATGAAGTATTGTAAGCATGAAGCTGAAAGAGAAAGAAAGGTTGTGAGAGTACAGGGGATTTTCTCCTCTCTACTCTCTCCATTTCTCCCTCTGGCAATGTAGTGGTTATTTACTGCGGCCTTTCCTCTCCCGGTGGAATGGGAGGGAAATGGGCTCTTAACTGGGTTTCCATACATCACCTGCTGACACTGATGCTTGTAGTTTTGGAATGCCTACATCTAATGTTTCTCTATAAAATCAATTATTTACAGAGTACTGTATCTAAGAGTCTTACACTTCATCATAGCTAATTGCAGTGCATCACCACAGTCACAGATCATGTCAGCGCCATCTCATTCTATTTCAGATTTGTTTTAAGTGTCAGAAAGGTGATGAATGTTTCTGACAGTGTCAGCTATGAAATGGTAGAAACTGACCTCAGCAGTTTAGCTTTCATCAGCCCAACCCTGATTTTAAAAAAATCTGCCAATCATTTGTGCATTCGATAGCAGTCATTGTTTTTACACTGTTTATTGTGCACTGGCATTGCATTTTAATAAGACATGTCATGCCAACAGACTATTATTAATATAACCAAATAATATAAAACTGAAAATCGTTTTATTTTGCCTTATGTCTCTAGTATTATGAAGCACAAACCTCTATGTGCACATGTGACATGTAGTCACAAGACTTACACCCAGGGGGTAGAGTGTGACTCCCATAGTGGACTATTAGCTTTAACTTTTGACTTTCAATCACTTTTGTTTTCTCTCTCGCTTTTTGATTAGGTTTAGGAAATGGTCATCACTTTGCTGGAATAGGTTACATTCCCATATATTGGTGGCCTAAGCAAGGCAATAAATAACAAAGATACAGTGTGTTCATTACAAACATATTTGTGATGTGTGACAATCAATCATAATTGAGGGGAAAATATGTTTCAGTTTGGTTGTATGAAAACTAAAAGTTTCGAAGACACAGTTGCCACCATTAGACAAATACCATCATGTAGTCAGTTTGATCAGTATAGATTAATTGGTTGATATAAAAGTTTTATTAGTAATATACAATCATGCCCCATTTTAAAAATGTTTTGATTATCTCTAATCCCACCTTTAGGAAGAAGAATGAATACATTTTGGGTGTCTAAATGATAGCTTGTGACACCAGACACCACTGACCAACAGTAGTGGTACATAGGTTTTAGAAATGGTGATGGTGTTTCAGCAACCTTGTCCTAGAGATAAGAGGATGTCATAATGACATCAGGTCAGAAAACACACGTATGGGTTGTTTAAGAAGGTCCTGAGGGATTACATATTGTGTTGGTTAGATATGATGACTTGCTGGAAACCAGGGTCCCTGCTGGTATCCGGCTATGTTTGGATACATTGGTATTCATCCATTGGAGCACAAGGACACCCCAGCATGTGTATCCTTTTATATCTTGTTGCATGCTAATGAGACTCATGATGAACTCCTTCCACTTTGAAGAGAAGCTCAGTGCACCTGTAGCCCACAGGGTAGATGAAGTTGTCATCTACTGTGGAAATATGTTTTAATTTTAGCAATGTGGTTGCCCCCCTCCCAGCAAGTGCTTTCACAGTCTGATTGCTTTTACATGAAGCTAATGAAATACAATTGCATTATGAGCCAATCCAAGAAATACATTAACCTTTACAAATCAAAACATGTCATCTCCTTCGAGATGGTGCTGTTTGCCTAAAATGGTTAAATTAAACAGAACATAATTATATTTTTTTCACTCGTACTTAGCTGCACATTGTTTGTTGAATCAGTGGACCTGTTAGTTACTACTTTTTCTTGAGTGGAAATGCCCATATAAAATCTTCTGTTTATCTTCCCATTATTAGAGGAAGGATGAGCTTCCTTTTTTATAATTAGAATGTCACAGGCATAAATGGAGCACAAACATTCAGAAGTCGATGAGTTTTGACCTTCTCTACACTCCTTTTGCCATTGAAGCTGGATGAAGTTAATGTCACTATGTTGGGGCAGATCAAAACAGAGATGACAGAGAAGCAGGAAGTGGGGATAATATGTAAAATGCTGTAAGAAGATGAACTGAGGAGTAGGAGCAAGGTGAATGATGGCAAGATGATCACGGGGAACGAGATGAAGACAGCAGCAAAAGATGGGCAAGCATGGACGGGAGAGAGAGGACTGATTGACAATTTGCATCCTCTTCAGAGGGTATCAGGGGACATGATTGAATCCAGTCAGGCTGAACCCATTAGGGGTGCTCTGCTGTCGGAGGCCGAGCAGAAAGCCATTCACTGACACCCAGTCCCTGCTCTTCATCGGTATCCATTTATATTCATGCCAGGGTTGAGTTATTGAGGGACAAGAAAGAGAGAGAGAGAGAGAGAGAGAGAGTGAAGCAGGCCTTGCCCAGCCATCCATTTGCTGTTTGTAAGCCATAAAGTTCTTACCCACTGCCAAAATCGCTCACTTAACCTGTGCACAACTGATGCCATTTGCATGTGATTTTAAAGGGTCAATATGTCTATAAATTGGATTCAAATTGTGGACATATGACCTTTCAAACCACTTAAAAGCACTGAGAGAAACTATTTAAATGCTCTGGGGAAAACGCAAAGCATATTTGCATTTTAAACAGTTTAATATGTCTCTTCTCATTAGCCTGCCTTGACAGTGTTGGCATAACTGAAATCTAGATGGTGCATTTTCTTGGGAGACAGCCATGTAAGAAATTTTAGCTGAACTGAAGCAATCATTTTGCTGAAGGATCTTCTTTGTACTTCTCTGTAGATCTCAGGGCATGATGAGAGCAGCGGAGATATACAGCACTTGAGGGTGTGATAAGCTGCAATGGCTGAGGGCTGCTGGGAACAGTTCCTGACAGCTGTCCCACCGCTCATGTCTCCATTCACCTCAGCCAGACAGTTGATCCAGAGCAGCCTCAGAGTTTGACTAGGTGACAAAGGAGGTGGAGTGTTGTGGAGAGTCTTCCACGTGTCGCCATTTATCTCACAAACACAGCACACACGCCCAAAGCCACAATATTACAGCAAGCTTGGTTTGTTACAGCTCGGTTGTCAAAGCAGAGATGATGGAACCATGCCGACAGACTTCTCTTTATTCTCCAGAGTGAAAATCAAGAGCTAACAGAGAAGATTTCTTCCTTTGTGCGTGAGTGCTTTGAGTGGACCTTTTGTTATATTATGCATTTGTGAGTGACTCAGACATAAGTACTAAAAAGGGACACTCTGGCATTTGAAAACAATTGTATTCATATTTTAGTTTGTACCTTAGAAGTGCGCTCAGGATGCCAAATTGCCTATTAGGTTGTTTTCATAAAAGCTGCCATGGCGCCACTAATCCAGTTTTTATACATTTGCTCCTTGCTTTGATGTAATTATCTAAACACAAATTTAATATCCTTTTCAGAGTATTTTAGGAGTCCAGCAGTAGTGTAGCTGAAATAATGTTTAAAGTCATAAAGTCGCCATATAAAGATCATGCGAAAGAGACGTGGTTAGAAGGATACTCTTGGGACTGCTCTGGAATGGACTCGCTGTAGAGGCGTAGTCATTTTTGTTGTACATGTAGCAATACATCTGTTTCTAATGTGACTGTCTTTACTTCTCTTTGTCCCCTTTGTCTCTCGCTCTCTTTTAGTCTGTCTCTTGTCCCGCCCCACCTCTCCTGCCTCTTCCTTTGTGTCCCCGAGGTTTAAAATAGTCACAGAGGTAGATCATGTTCGAGTTATGAATGTCCTAATTACCAGGAGGTGGAGGGAGAGGGTCCTGAAAGTGGTACTCAAGTGACTGGTTCAAAAACATTGCCAGCCCATAGTTTTTATTTAGGCAGGCTTAATGCAGGTTATTGACTTCTCAGTGAGGACCAGGATTAGGTCAGATATACTTCACTCACTAATGCATGCCTAATGGTTCTACTATAGATTAGCCATAAAAATGGATGATCATAAATATTGTTGGATTTTAAAACATTTATGAGTGAAATCCAATTCCCTGCTTCCAAAATTGTGAGTCACTAAGCAGAGGCACTGAGTGCAGATTTATGCTTTATGTTAAAAAGTAGTGGAAAATGTTTGGACTCAGCATAGCTACATCGATTCCAGTATCACTCTACAATATGTGTTGTGTTTTTGTTTGTCTACTGTGTTGCACTTTCTCCAGCTGGCATATCCATAGCAGAGCAATGAAAGCGCAGGAACAGTGGGTCTCAGAGCTTCCAGAGTTGACATGTTCATGCCGGCCTGCCATGGTTACTTCTGTGTATGTGGCACAGCTGCTGACAAGTGCCTGCTTCACCTGTCACAAGCTCATCTGTCACCTTTGACCTCTGGCAGGATTTTCGGCAGCTGTTGGGATCTGTCTCTGAAATCTCAGACACACACATAACACTGTCAGTGCTGTATGATATGATTTCAGAGTGAAAGCAAGTGTGAAAACCACAGAACATGACAGGCTTCCAGTCAGCAACAGAACTACCAAGAAGTCATGTTTTGCTGCTGATAGGATTGAAAGACAAAAATCTGTCTGATGAAGACTTGAGCTCCTTTCACACCTAACTGGTTTGCTTCTATTAAAACAAAGTCACCTTTAACACTGACTCTTTGTTACTATCGTCACTGAACTAATCAGTAGTTCTCGGCAGTGGGGTTCTTCTCACATGGTGACTGAAGGCACTATTGTCAGTTCAGCCACAGTACATTACCTTCTCATTAAAAGCTTATTAAAAGACCATGAAAGCCACAGAAATAGTCATAATATAGCTCAGTTGTTAATAATAGGCTGCTGAGCTTTTAACCTTATGTGCTGCGCCAATGTAGTTTTCTACTAAACTGAATATTAGAGTCTGGGCAGGCAACCGACTGAACATACCCCTAAAGTGAAGACATTTATAATCAACACTGAGCACAGGGTTGTTTGAAAGATGATGATCTCACCTACTGATGTACCGAAGTGCATTTCTGCAGTGATCAAAGCTGTCAGAATTATATCATCAGTTGCTAAGAATCTGTAGGATGAACAAACAGACCAAGATTGCTCTAGAGTATTAGTCTTCTCCTGAGTTTATATCATGAAAATAAAAGATTCTCATTCTTATAAACTGTATAAAAAAAGATGTAAATGAGTTAACCCATTGATTTGTAGACTAGGACTTTGTAGCCTTAAAGCTGGCATTTTGGTTGTTTCTCTCTTGGTTTTTTGAACCCTGATGTGACAAGCAAGGAACTGACTGAGAAACCAAGGTTGCTACACATGCATTAGCAGATTGTCACTCTTAAATCATGCTTTATCATCTGCTTTACTCTAAATGGGACCTTAATTTAAAAAAAAAAAAAAGAAAAGAAAAGAAATCTGTTAATCTGTTAGCCAAAGTCAATAATCAAGTCAAAAGCATGGTAATATTTTCATATACTTCTAAACAACTGGACTTCCTTTTTTCAAACAAAGGATTCACCCCCTGCTGGCCATTGGAATGCAGGTTTAAAGGCACTTTTGCACTGCTTCAACTTTTAAGACCAAGAGGCAAAATGGCTCTTTTATATATTTAGCCTATGCTCATTCTTTAATCATGGAAACACTTATTCGTGTAAGTCTATTTACTTTCCAGTGATTCATCGGAAAGTCAGCACTGTTAAAACAGAAGTATGTTGTGTATGTGTCATAGTGTATCACTGAGTGATCTGATCCTAATGAGTGTTTCTTAATAGCACTGATGACACTGTATCACACTTTCAAAACGGTCAAATCAGTGAATCACTAGTTAGTCTCATTGAGTCCATCTTCACTTCTCTCAATTAGACTGCATACAGTGAGTGCACACATAAATAGGACCAGGGTTAAATGTTAATAACCCTTTTTCCATTGATCCACACCAGTGCTTTCACAATGTGGCATGTTGGATCTTCTGTCTATGTCACTCGTGCAACTGATTCTACAACTGAACAGGCTGCAGCTGTCTATGTATCATCAGAGAATTAGGCATGCTCATTGTATATTTCCTCCTTTTATTGAGCTATGAATCAATTGCTGACTTATATTAAGCACATTCTCCAACCAACATCAATCTCCTCTCTCACGTTCTCGTTCTGCTGTTCGTATCTTCCCGTTACTTGTCTTGCGCCCCATCCTAGCAGCAGATAAAATACATCCTGTTGCCTCTTTCTCTCTTTCTTTGTCCCCATTTCTGCTTTATACACACAGACAAAAACAAACAGTTTGTTTAAACAAGTGCTGCTCTTTTGTTCTCCGCCATGAGTGGGGTCAGGAAAAGGTTGGCAGCAGATAGTGTGTGTCCAATGGATCGCTGCTCAGGAGTCAATTAATGAGGGTCTTTGCAAATGAACAGAACAAGGGTGTAATCAGCTCCAATCTTCTGCTAAGTCCTGCCTCCTGACTCATCTGTTAAAGCATGCTGGTAAATTGACTGCTCTGGACTTTAATGGGATGAATCTTAAGTGGTGGAGGTTGCAGGCTCTTAAGACAATTGGTCCAGAGTTTTTAGAACAGGCAGATGTGATAAGAGTAATCGAGATGGGAAGAAAAGAGGCTTCTGCTCTTACTATGCCAGTGTAATGTAATGGGTTTCTGGACATGCTCTGTTCAGATAACATCCTCCTTCACTACATTGCATTAAACATTATGAGACGGAGCAGGGTGCGTTACACGCGTTTTTAATTAATTACCTTCCCGTGGCCACAAACACAGCTTCAACCACTCCGCACCACTGCCCCCAAACACTAATCCAGGAAATTCATGCTGACAATCCTCTCAAGGCTGTCCTCTTCTCCTAACACTTGTTTCCCCTGCCCATTTTAACATGTGGAAATTCACTGGTGACATTTTAGGTTCGAGATGATTTCCCAAGTGGGCAGATCAATGAGTTCACTGCAATGCTACATTGAAAGGTGCTGAAATGTATTTACTGCTCACTTCCAGTTTAACAACCAGCTGAAACCTCTTTCTCCCTGTATATTTATGAATAACTAATCAGCTGCACTGTATATATAATGTAGTACCCCTGAGCAAGACTGGAAATCGTCGACTGCTCTTAAAATAATTTGAGTATGTTTAAACTGAATAATTATCTTAATATACATAATGTACATGCCATTAGGGGCAACTTTCAAACCATTTGCCTCCATTCGTCTCACCTCCAGTACAGTAAATAGATGATAACTCAGTGTTACTGGCATCCTGTCTCAAATGAATCTATATCTGGCCTTAGTCTATTTCCCACTGAGACAAAGTGGCTGGCCTTGTTTTTTCTTTGTTCTGTTTTTTCTGGGCAACCAGTGAGATGAAGAAAGAACACAGTGAACTTCTCATGACCATCAACATTTATCAGTGTCCTTTAAAAGTCAGACTGCCCATTTCCTTTCTAAAATATCGAGGTATATTTAAATAGCCCGAGCAAAAAACAAGCTTGAAAAGTAAAACAATGATAGTCCAGCCTCACACTGTGTACCAGCTGTGACATTAGAAGCAAGTAAAACTTTCAAATAAAATATGTCTGCCTCGTTCCACCTATATTTCATTTTAGTGGCGTTGTGTTCAGTGAGCAGTGCAATAAAAGTTTGAATCATTTTTAAAGGCCTGTAAATCGAATCTGTGGATTGGACACAATGGGGAAAAGGGGAAGAAAGGGCACAGTCATCAGCAGGCTGCAAGGTATTAGAAGCTCCTCTTATAGGAAGACTTGGGGCTTCTGTCAATGTCAGCTCGCACAATGGAGCTGGATAGGCTGGAGAATTCGTCAATTATTTCATTGTTATTTTGTTCAGCCTATGTTTTTATTCTTCTCTGGCTATATATCTCCAAAGAAATGAAAGGTGCAGCTTTGTTGTCCTTGTCTGTCTCATGGTGTGTCTTCCTGCCACGTTTTTCAAGTGTGTTAACAATTGTGGTTGACTGTTTAGAACTTTTTTTAATTTGTAACCCTATTGAGATCTGACATTTGTATTTAAACTTAGCCAATATGTATGACACATTATTGTTTTGTACACGTTTTGGTTAAATGTATTTTAGCCAGATGTTGTTTTTTTTTAATCTGTTATTGTCCCTATAATTAAAAAAGAGTCAGAAATCATTGTTACTGTGTGTTATATTAGAAGAGTATCAGAATTCAGAGATTGTGACTTCATTCACTATATAGTGTCCTCAAATGTTCCACAATGGAATAAAAAATTCTTTAGCTAAAATCTAGAATAGTTTAGTCATTTGAAAGTATATGGTGACTGATTAAGGACATTCTTTTTTAAAACCTTAGACTGTATATAAAACATGGACGTAGCCACAGTGACATCACCCACTGGGTGTGGACTACTGTTTTAAAGATACTTGCCAAAAGTATTCACTCACCCATCCAAATCATTGAATTCAGGTGTTCCAATCACTTCCATGGCCACAGATGTATAAAATCAAGCACCTAGGCATGCAGACTGCTTCTACAAACATTTGTGAAAGAATGGGTCACTCTCAGGAGTTCAGTGAATTTCACTGTGATACCGTGATAGGATGCCACCTGTGCAATAAGTCCCGTCATGAAATTTCTTCACTACTAAATATTCCACAGTCAACTGTTAGTGGTATTATAACAAAGTGGAAGCTATTGGGAATGACAGCAACTCAGCCATGAAGTGGTATGCCACGTAAAATCACAGAGCAGGGTCAGCAGATGCTGAGGTGCATAGTGCACAGAGGTCGACAACTTTCTGCAGAGTCAATAGCTACAGACCTCCAAACGTCATGTGGCCTTCAGATTAGTTCAAGAACAGTGCGTAGAGAGCTTCATGGAATGGGTTTCCATGGCCGAGCAGCTGCATCCAAGCCTTACATCACCAAGCACAATGCAAAGCATCGAATGCAGTGGTGTAAAGCACGCCAACACTGGACTCAAAAGCAGTGGAGACGTGTTCTCTGGAGTGACGAATCAGACTTCTCCGTCTGGCAATCTGATGGACGAGTCTGGGTTTGGCAGTTGCCAGGAGAACGGTACTTGTCTGACTGCATTGTGCCAAGTATAAAGTTTGGTGGACGGGGGATTATGGTGTGGGGTTGTTTTTCAGGAGTTGGGCTCGGCCCCTTAGTTCTAGTGAAAGGAACTCTTAATGCTTCAGCATACCGAGACATTTTGGACAATTTCATGCTCCCAACTTTGTGGGAACAGTTTGGGGATGGCCCCTTCCTGTTCCAACACGATTGCGCACCAGTGCACAAAGCAAGGTCCATAAAGACATGGATGAGCGAGTTTGGTGTGGAAGAACTTGACTGGCCTGCACAGAGTCCTGACCTCAACCCGATAGAACACCTTTGGGATGAATT
>VUQI01052434.1:0-11037 GCA_015106735.1 Paratilapia polleni | reverse complement strand
AGATCTTTTAGCCTACTTCACTTTGTCAGACAGGTTCTGTTTAAGTGATTTCTTGATTCAACAGGTCTGGCAGTAATCAGGCCTGGGTGTGGCTGGTAAAACTGAACTCGACTTTCTAAAAAAATGTGGTTAATCCATGATTTAACAGTTACTTTTTCACAGAGGGCCAGGTAGGTTTGGATATCTTTTTTCCCTTAATAAATGAAATCATCATTTAAAAACTGCATTTTGTATTTTCTCAGGCTATCTTTGACTAATATTTAAATTTGTTTGATGATCTGAAACATTTAAGTGCGACAAATGTGCAAAAAACTAAGAAATCAGGAAGGAGGCAAACACTTTTTCACAGCACTGTATATATACACATATGCTTCCAACTTCTAACCACTCACTCCTCACCATGGCTAGTGGCACGATGCCACCCAGGTCCTGCGGTGCCAGACGAATGTGGGTCTGCACTTCACTGCTCAGGGAGCGGGTGAGCGGATACTCCACCTGCCATGCCACCTCCCTGCTCCCCTGAGTTACCATCAGCCCGTTTACCTCCAAGTCTACCTGCAGCACTCGCTGGTAACCCACAGCCTCCACTCTGCAGAGAGAGAGAGAGAGAAAATTGTGTGTCAGGAGTGGATTTTGATAAAAGGCCAGATAATAGGTTGGCGTCAAAAGGGATGAGAAGGTAGCAAGGAAAATAAGGTAAAGCTTTCAAAAGTGAAAGAAGCTAAAACAAGACCTTGAAATAATGTGAATACAAAGGAATGATGAAAGAATTAAAAGAAAGTAGAGAGACTGAGGAGGGGAAACAGACAGAGAACTGCTCTGTTATTACAGGGAAAATTACTGAAAAAGAATAATTATACTATACATTTTAATCACCTGTTAAAAAATCACCTAACACAAATACTTTAAGTGGAGATTTGCTCGGCAGCAATACATGCAGATATTTTATGGGATATTCTATTTTCCCTAAAATTTAAGCAACAGAAGCCTTATTGCAAAATCTGATATAAAACTAATCGTAGCACCATTAAAATTCATTCTCATATCTACCCAGAACCATGATGTCTGCAAAAAATAAAAAAAGCAATTTATTTATCCTGTTGCAATATGGAGTCCCTCTTACAGAGATTGCCAGGGCCATGCAAATCATTGTCTAGTAGCTGATCGAGATGCAAACAAAGCAGAAACACAATGAATGTAAAAGAACACCCCTCAAACTTATTTGATTTGCTGAATGCCTGCCTTCATCAGGCTGCTGTCTCTCACCTTCTTTGTCACAGTCAAAACCAATGCAACACCATTTTTGAACAACCAGACACAGATATACAGTACAGGCTGTGTTGAATAATACAGTTTACTGGAGTGGAAGTCTAGAAGTGACTCACAGAGGCAAACATTCATGTTGTGAGGTACTGCTACTTTAGATGACAGTGAAAACAAAAGTTCAAAACAATTCAAAGACACTTTTTATAAGTTCAGAAAATAATGAGTGTGAAAATTCTAGATGTTCAACATATTTTTAGAATTAAATCTGCTTTTAACATATACTAGCAGAATTATATCTCTAGCCTAAAGAGTACGTTTGTTTTTTTGGTGTAACACAATTAATACAAGGCTGGAAAGAGTCCAAAGTGAGGTTAAGGAGGGAGGTTTTGAGGGGATAAGATCCAAGGTTTTCCTTGAACATATTTTGGCCAAGCCTGCAGTTAAATCTCCCCCCAACTCCCCCTTATGTTCACAGTTCAGACGCTAGCCTCATTTCAAAGTGCAGATTTAAGGATCTACTCTGGTTAAAAAAAAATGCAAGGGAGGACAGTTTTGGAAACTGAAAATCAGTGTGGATGAAAACTGCTTGAATAGCAATTCTAGGTCAGGCAGAAAAGCTTTTCAGTTTCAGTGGGTAATGTTTTGAATTATACAAAAACATGCTTTCAAATAACCACTGAGAAGCTTTGGCTTGGGGTGATCACAGAGGAATATTGCTGTGAATCTGACCACACAATGAGCGCTGGTAAGGTGCAGTTCTGTTTACACAGAAGAGTATTACAGGTGAGGTACACCGTGCACACAAAGGATCTCCTTCCCTTCTTTTCCTCCAAATAAAAAGAATAAGACAAATTGTTTTTGCTACATTACTGTATTTTTCAGTTCCATTTAAATGAAAGTCTTGAAATTTAAGGGGATGTCAAAAACATGCCAATTATTTTCTACTCGCCTCTATACAAGTTTTTGTTTTTTAGCTTCCAAATTCATAAAATGTTTTTGAAACGGCACAATAAAAATATATATCAAATGAAGAATTTACAGTGAATAACATTTGAATGCATTGCAATAGACTGGCGACCCATCTATGGTGCAACCCTTCTTTTGCCCATTGTCAGCTGGGATAGGCTCTAGCCTACTTGTGACCCTGAAATGGATAAGTGATTAAGAAAATGGATAGATGAGCGAATGGATAGATGCAATTTAGTAAATTTAAAAACAGAGTGTAATTTAAAAAGCATCCATTGTGGTGCACGGTCACTCAGCAATACTTCCAAGTTCAAAGGAAATGCTACTAAATTTGCAAGCTAGATAAGATCTGTTATTACCTGCACACTAGTTCTAATACTGTCCCCACTCCCATAATATGGCCCACCCTAACTAGAGAGCAGCTTTGATGGCAAGGATCCTACAACAGGTGCCCCTGAAGGTGTCAACAGTAATGACTTGGCACAGGATTAGGCACACAAACAAATGGATGTTCAGCAATGCCCGGCATGCTAGGGTGTTTTGTCTGTAAACAGAATAAAGGTGTTTTATCAGGGTGCGCATGGCAGGAGAATTGATATTTGGAGATGTTTCTGTTCAAGATGCAGTTTTGCTCCTGAAAGAGCTGAGGAAATGACCCAAGCAAGGCATAAAGGCACCCTACAAAATCAAGTGTGACTAGACAGCTGTTGATACAAACTGACAACCTTTTGTAGAGGTCATTGCTTTGCTATTTGTGACCACATGTACTTAATATAGCCATCACTTTTCAACTTGATGGGCAGCCAGACAGAAACCATCCTACTCAACTCAAGAAAAACAAAACTTTAAAACATGTGTGCACAAATATTAAAATGCCACAGGGTTATAATTTACATTTCATCAGATATGCCCAACTGTGTTATTAAAAAAATACTGTAGAAAAGAATTCAAATTTCTGCAGTATCATTATTAATTTATACATCTGATCATTGTGCTGCTTTTTTGCAAGTTCTGGCAAGTTGAAAAGTATTAAACTAGCATTCATCTGTTTTGGTCTACCATGGGATGGGATATGAGGACAGTTAGAAAATGATATCATTTAATATTGTCAAAAGAATTCAGTGTAAATTAAGGACAATGCACCCCTCTTTCTACAAAAGATGTAAGGAATAGACATTTAATAATTTAATTACCCCCTATCTATCACAGCTTCCCCTACTTTTACCACTTTGTGTGTTGAAATTCTAAATAGTTCAATCAACATTTTTGAGATTGGATCTTTGCCACTGGAAAAAGTCCAGAGATTAGTAAAAATAATATGAAAAATCAAAAGCTTTGCCAAATATTACATGAGAATAAATGAGTTGTGATAATACTATATGCATCAAAAAATAACTCAAATAGCAATTTTTGCACTTTTAATACCATGCTTTAATGTACGGCACACTTAAGCAATTTCTTGACCAATTTTTGCTCTTTGAAATCATTTTCCTTTTAAAGTAAAACATCAAAAGCAAAACAGAGGAACTGCTGAGCGCAAATATCTCTCATAACACATACTGTAGATTTTAGTTCTATTTGGTTAGCCATATTAAAAGATTTGTTGAAAATCCTTACTTCTGTCTGTGGACTATGAGTATCATTTGCTGGAGCTTACTCAAGTCCATCCATCTCTCTTTTTCTTTTCAGTTTCTCTCTGAGACAAAGATTTGGAGTGCTACAGAGCTGCAGTATCCTCTACTGCCTGGCAACATTCTGGGCTCAGTGGTAGTGACTGCAGTGATTATGTGATTTACGCTTTATGATGTGCAATTACAGCCAAATCAATTATCGGTAACAGACAGTCTTGCTTTACAATGAAGCTGCAAGCAATCAGAGCTTCAGTGCTGAGCACAAAAATGCGCAAGCACGTCTCTCCAAGTTCAACCTGCTCCTCTTCGTGTTTCTATAAGGTAGACTTTTTCTAATATTTTTCTCATCATCCCTGCCTCATCTTTAACTTATTCCTCTCGCTGACCCACAGTGTTGTGTTGCTCTCAATAGAGGGCAGTACACTCTCTCTCTCCCCTTCACCCCTTCATCCTGCATGTGTTTGGGATGATGAATGTCTGGAGCGCACCAGCTGGAGAGGTCAGGCTGCTTCTCTGTGTCTCATTAGAAACATAACTGCACTGTGTGCCCTTTTCTCACTGCGATTACCATACAATTTAATACACTCATACACTCGATGGCAACTATCACTTCTCTCGCCCTGAGTTATGCATGCGGGTGAGAGCAAGAGGTGGACACAGAGATAGAAACAAAAAAACACAGAGCAGAAACAGGGTTAGAAGGGCTCAGATAAAAGCAAAATGTCTACTAGGATCACAGAACTGGCTGGGCCGCTATAAAAGCGAGCAGTGACAATGCCCTGGTATCATAGTGGGTTTGTTGTGGTGAAATGAGGTAGAAAATCGGTCATGTCATTTTGAGAAGGCTTTTGAGGTATCTCCATTTGTCAGTCCTATTGTTGGATGTAAAAGCACAAACAGAACAAGGTAAAGGAATCCACTCAGAGGAAAAAAAAACAAAAAACTCACACTTTCAATTCTCTAAGATACATTTCAAATACACCCTTGTAGCAATAAAAGAGCTCTGTCAGAAAAAAAAAAAAACAGCATAACTGGGAAAAAATGACAAGAATGAAATTCCTTTTGTTCGTAAATAGGAAAATAAAAGTGGAGCTAAGGAACACAAAAGCCCTGTTAACCATGCAGTCATGTTTTCCTCTTTTCACTCCTAAAACCTCTGTGGATATCTCGCTTGAAAAAAAAAAAAAAAGCAGTGAAAGAAAAGTCTGCTGTCTCTTCTGGAGTCCTGAGGGGGTTCGTTTCATGCACAGCAGTGATTTGGTTAGCACTGACAACAATGATACATCAAAGACCTGAATCTGTTTCAACACTGTGAATTGACACTGAGTCCAGCAATAGAAGGAGAGTTTGTGTGTGTCTTTATGTATTAGATTATTATGTAAAACACCTTCTTTCAGGTAAACGTGGATATAATTTTATCTATTATGTGAGCAAAAAGAAAACAGGACCAAAGTGACGAGCTCGCTTTCTCAGCCAGTGTGGGGACATGCTGTAAGTAAAATCTGATGCTAAAAACAGGGTTGACAGTGGCACTTTTTGTGTAGTCAGATTTCAATGATAGATTTTCTTTCAAGCAAGGTTCTGTTTGTTTGATGTGCTGTAGATAGGGTGTTTGTTTTTGTGACCCAGCACACATGATTTCCTGTGTATTTGTGTGATGGGTCAAACTAACAAGAGAACAGGACATCTGCATAAAAATGCATTCCAAGAAGGATATGATAGACCTTTTGGCGGCAAGAAAATATTACCAGATGGAGAAATTGTATGGACAACAGTGGACACAGTCTTGGCCATAATTGAATCATGACACGTGAGACCAGAATTAATTTAAAAATGCCATGATGGGCAGGATGAGAAACCCCAGCTGTCCATCTATCTGTGCACGAATCCTGCTTTGATCTCTCTAACATAAAGGTCTAAATACAGAGAAGGCACCAGAAGTTCTGCACTCACTCTGTCAGTCACTTTAGTTCGTGAAAAATACCTTCTGGGAATTTCGGGGAATGTTATGTCCTCTGCACTTGTCATGAATACTCTGTTGTGTGCAAATGGAAAAATGACTGCGACTTTCTGTTGTTTACCAAAGTGTGTGAGCTGGGTACCATGGACCTCATAGGCACAAGGTGGGGAAAAAAAGTTACAGCGACAAGGTTTTATTATTCAATATAAAGCAACAACAAATGAATAATTTGGCATTATGGGAACAATGTGTAACCAAACAAAATGTGACAGTGGCATATTTTATGAGGAGTCACGTACTGGAACTGTTTCTTTGTAACAGCCAGCAGGGTGCCGTGACTTCCTGTAATCTCCGCTGGTTGCCTGGCTGTGACAAAGTCCAGGAAGTGGCGGCAGCAAGAGAGACATACTGTAACAGATAATTTTAACTTTCCTTTTTCTACATAGATTAAATAAATGAGAGTCAATAGTGATCTTAAGAGGAGCTGGCGGGCTCATGTTTGATCTTCAGACAGAGAGCGCATTAAGTGGAGCGCCAAACAATGTCGAACTATTCCTTTAATGCAATCCTTATCATGTTAAGAACTGCATTTCTTTCCTTGCTTTCTGAATGTCCTGGCGCACTGACATGAATGATTTGCTTTTGCAGCTGTTTTAATTATTTGTAGTTCAATTCCTTTCCAGCTGTGTGGCTGACTGTTCTCTGTGTTGGAGTCTAGATGTCTCTCAAAGTGAAATACATTTTGATTCTAATTGGTTTGAAGACCTCAAGGGAAATCAGATAATAGCTCCAATGAATAAAAACTGGTTTCAACAGGAGCTCCATCTGCTTCTTACTGTGGCGTCGTTATAAAGGCTACTGCATATTAATAGTAGAGACTACCTCTGACTCTACTGGTTCACCTGAAGCTAACCTAAATGTATGTGAAATGAGGTAATTTAGCCTGATGTAGTTGGGCGTCATTAGAATATTATGATTAATAAGTCAGGATCTAGTGTAGAAGAAACCATGATTTTTGTGTGTTGATGGTGTGTGTGCATCCCAGGGGAGTTCAAGCTCCTCTCTAATGAGTTTCACTGTCTCAGGTCTAATATTTGCCTTTTCACTCCGATGATGCTAATGAGATCTTATTGAAACTATAACTTGCCACTGCTTCTGTGAACAACAGACTAAAATGCAACAGAAAGCCATTGTTTGGAGAAGGTTGTTACCTCTGAGTTATTCAGGAGTTATGCAGGGCCAGCGGAGGTTTGGTTGGAGTTGGGAGGGGTGACAAACAGGTTAGAGTAACAGGGAAAGAAAAAGAAATAGCAGAAAGGCTACAGAATAAAAAAAACAGCTATGAAAACACAGCTCAAATTTATAAATGACATTATTAATTACTTAAAAAACAAAATTCTTAACAGAAGACTGCTCACTGAGCCAGGTCACAGTTGTCAGTAATAAGTGTATGGGGCTCATAGAACATCCTCTCTATAATCTTAACCTCACGGTGTCTGGAGAACTGGTGGCTTCCCATACAGTGATGCCTGATTCATCTGGCATCACTTAATCTCTTCGAATTTAAGGAGTGATAAAGACTGACATATGACAGACAGATAATGAAAGAGATCATAAAATGAAACCATGTCAAAAGGCAGATGAAACGTAGAATAACCAATTTATGTATGTGGGAGATTTCCCTCAGGATCTATCAAACACCCCACGTCAGTGCTGTCCTTGTCAGTACAGATTAGTTTGCTTTCATAGGCCTGTAGAGTATGAAAAGGGTGGGGGCCAGACAGTGAAAAAAAAGAAAGAGAAAAGAAAAACTGAAAGAGAAATATTGCAGTCCCTCTCCAAAATTGCCTTTTTGGTTTGTCTCTTCTTCAATATTTTCTGAAATAACCCCCCCTCTGTTTTGGTCTTTTGTTGTCTCTTATGCCCATTCCTTCCCTGACCTCTGTTTTTGTGTTTTATCCTCTCTTTCTTCCCTTCTCTCTAACTGATCTTTGCTTTCTCAACTCTTTCCTTCTCTATTTCATATATTATTTTCAAACGTTGTGTGAAATGAAACAGATGTGGCTCCATGTGTCCGCCAATCAAAAGACAGTGTTGCCACTCTACACCATATTGTAACAAAAGCCAATCAGACCCTAAAATGCAGCCTAGGAAACAGAGACATGTCTTGGAAAATTGGAAATATTAACATAGTGGGAAAAAAACAAACAAAAAACAACAACAAAAGAGTTCAATATGAAATTGATAACCAGAAAAGCTTTTACTGTAACTAGTACATGCCCATGGTCATGTCCTGCTATACTATATAAATGTGATTTGTGTCCATTATTAGGCGATTGCCAGGCAACGTAATGGCATCATCATACATATCATAATATTCTAGTTATGTGGATATAAATTTGATGCTATTATCATGAAATGAAGGTGATACGATGCTTTTATAAGGTGTTATAGGTGCATAAATGCTAAAAATGGGTCATTTTATCCCGTTGGTAGGTGGTTGCTAGGCAACATGATGACATCATAAGATCTGATATAGATAAGAGCCTTCAGGGGCCTAATATGTACCTATATGCCGAGTTTGGTTACTGAACTCCTGACCGTGCAGGAGGAGTTTGCGGACAGACAGACGGAGATTTTATGTATTTTAGTAGTATACCAGCATCTTACTATGTGTACTGTATGTATTGTATGTAACAGTGCTTAAAATTCCAGTGACCCATGAGCCTTTTTTTCTGAAAAATAAGAGAAAATGACTATTGTTTCTGCAATAACCTTCACAGCAACAATGGCACCTGCATGAAAAGAGAATGTTACAACTGCCTCAAAATCTAAGTCAAACAGAAAACCTCATGCACCTTAATATTGATGCCTTCGCAAACTAACTTTTTTTGCACAAATTACATTCCTATGCACCTAATTGTACTAATACTAATACTACTAATACTGTACTGTAGTAATACTAATTACATTTGTTTTCTGAACCGTAGTTGTTTTTTACATTTTTGCTAAATGCATTTTATTTAATGTGTTTTTCCTGGAGTATTTATTTCTACCAATTTCTACTTATCTTTTTGTTTCACCGGTTGGAACTAAAGAAAAATTCCTCAATAGCTACTGAATGGATGGAAATTTTGTACAAACATTTATGGTGCTCGGGTAGCTGGTGATTCTCTTGTGCCTGTTTTACTGCCATTAGGTGGTTCAATTTTTTACTTACATGGCCAAACTAACGACATACCCATTAGCCTGTACCTTGTTTTTAGCTAATTAACAAATGTTAGTTAATGCATTATGCTGTAGTGATCGAATCTGTCTTGTTTCCATGTTAGCAGTACCATCATCAGCACATAGCATGCTGATGTTAACATTTGTTTTTCAAAAGCAACACTGTTTTTCTTAGGTACAGCCTATGTATGTAGTCTTTGCAGTTTTGAAGCTAGATAAGTTATATTGATTTTTAAAGGGACAGTAAGTAATTGTTTGAGGTTATTTAATAGAAGAAAGAATATTGTACTCATAAATATAGATTGATTAGTGTGTAACTGTGTCTTCCAACAAACTGATGTATTCTCATAAACTTAGAATTAATCCATTAAAAATGCATAGGAGCGGGGCCCGGTTTGTGGAAGTCGCCATGTTGCCCGCCATCTTGAATACAGTGGCCGAGATGGACATCTCTGTTCCGCGTTTATATACATCTTATCTTAATCGCATTTTATGTATGTGTCGCTTTATGTATGTGGCTAGAGACCGGACACATATGCAGTAAAAGGCGGAGGAGAAGAGAACTTGTAGGTGTTTGCCTGCCGTGGAGGTCAATTTTAATTAGTGCCTGCACCTTCAGACTCAAGATATGAAGGATCACACCTATGTTTTATCATCTGAGAAGGGGTCCCCTTCACCAAAGAAGTGAAAATATGAAGGAAAGAGAGTAAATATTGGCACAGTAGCCTTTCCCAGATAGAAGGAGTTGTCGTCAAAGTCACCTGCTTTCTGCTTGACAGGTAATTCAACCTAACCCTCTATACCCCAATAGAATTCTATTAGAATGATCCAGATTCCTCCACCACTGCTCTCTCTCTATTCTCTCATTTCTACCTCATCCTCTTCCTCCTCACCTCACGCCTCATCACCTGAACCGTACTCAGGGCTCTAACACACGAAAACGTGCATAAACATGCTTATTTATTCCCGATATTGTCGCAATTATTTATTGTCAGCAGATTAGTCATGTGATCCTCCCGTTTCCGGACAGCTGACAACGAGCCGGCTAAACAACAACAACAGCTGGTTATAAGCTAACATTATGCCAGCTAACGTTAGGCTCGAGTGTCCTTCCTAAAACAAACACTTTCCCTCTGATAAACAGTTTGATTGCATTCTCACATCGTATGAGTGTTTATTCGCTAAAGTTTCAGTAACACCGGCTAACAGCAGCAAAAACAGCAGCGCTTACCGAGAGAAAAGTTCAGGATATCCTCAACAACTCAGCCCAGTATTGCTGTCATTGGTCAGAAGTGAGCTTTAGTGACTCATCTACCCGTATCGGAGTCCTTTCACAAAGTTTTACAGCCTCCTCCAGAGTAAACAGACGTGGACGCTTCTGCATACCGACAGCTGAGGTAAACAACTGACTGACAGCCTACACTCACTACGGATGAATGGCGGCCAGAATTTTTGAGGTGACTTGGGGGTAAAAACGCAAAATACCGCAAAATATTTAATTGACATATATCCATTTTCTATCCTGTATTTATTGCTAAGTGTTGATATTATTCAAATATGGTAAATGGACTGGTACTTATATAGCGCTTTTCTACTCAGATTCTGTGTACTCAAATTGCTTTACACTACAGGCCACATTCACCCAGTCTCACATACATTCATACAGCACTTTTATCTACACTTAAGTGCTTACTAACATTCACACACACACTCACACTCCGATGAATGCATCGGGGGCAACGTGGGGTTCAGTATCTTGCCCAAGGATACTTCGGCATGCAGACTAGGGGAGCCAGGAATCAAACCACTGACCTTCCGATTAGTAGACGACTTGCTCTACCTCCTGAGCCACAGCCGCCCCTGAACTCATCCCTAAAACACTGCTGCAGTAAAGCTGAACTACCACAAGTGTTGGTTAGCAGCTTGTAAGCCATGATGTGCAGTACAGGAGCTCCACAGGGGACTGTGCTGTCTCCATTCCTGTTC
>VUQI01052411.1:0-12468 GCA_015106735.1 Paratilapia polleni | reverse complement strand
TTCTTCTCACATACAAAGTCTTAAAAAATCAGGCCCCATCATATCTTAAAGACCTCATAGTGCCATATTATCCCAATAGAGCACTTCGCTCTCAGACTGCAGGCTTACTTGTGGTTCCTAAGGTATTTAAAAGTAGAATGGGAGGCAGAGCCTTCAGCTTTCAGGCCCCTCTCCTATGGAACCAGCTCCCAGTTTGGATTCGGGAGACAGACACCCTCTCTGCTTTTAAGATTAGGCTTAAAACTTTCTTTTTTGATAGAGCTTATAGTTAGGGCTGGATCAGGTGACCCTGAACCATCCCTTAGTTAAGCTGCAATAGGCTTAGGCTGCTGGGGGCTTCCCATGATGCACTGAGCACTTCCTCTTCCTCACTTTCTTTCACTCTCCATGTGTTTATACACCATTTGCATTTAATCATTAGCTATTATTAACCCTGTCTCTCTCCCATAGGTGTGTGTTTTTGTCTTGTCTCCCTCTGCTCTCTTCTGTTTCCCCTCATCCCCAACCGGTCGCGGCAATATAATAAAATTGAAAAAAGTGAAGGGGGTCTGAATACTTTCTGAACCCACGGCATACTGTCCCTTTAGACTGGTCTATAGTGTGAGAACTAGATTTGGCCCTCAGACTAAAGAGAGTTGAAATGTTAGCCCCCTGAACTCCAGGCTGGTTTAGAATTAAGACCTGTATTTCCAGTGGTATTAGTGATCAAATATAAGACTGCCAAAAACAATGGTCGCAACACATTTCAAGTTGATGTAAATCTAGGAACAATCATGACAAAGTTTATTTGTTAAAACCAATATTACATCTGGAGCAGTGACTTGATCAGCCAAGTCACTGCTCCATATACATTATTTTCACTTTGGAAGTCTTTATTTCAGAATTCATGCATCAAAGGTGTAACTCCTACTTGAGATAGTCAGGACATAAGCAGTTCTGTGGGATGGATATATAGCTGACTGTTAGATCAAAGCTCGGTGAAATCACTTCCTGATCACAGCCTGAAGTTAAGATTCGTTCAGAGAGTTGTGTGTCAGTGGTTTTCAATTGTGCTGTTTGTCCCTCTCTGCTGCAGGCATGGCAGGAGGGAAGTACCGCTCTTTCCTGGTTCACATCAAAGCAGTGAGTGACAAGAGCATGGAGGAGAGCCCCCGCCCTGTCGTGAGAATGCCCAGTTCCAAGCCCCAGGTCACCAAAGCCCACTCGCTGTCCACCCTCCTGCAAAGGGCTCAGGCCTCTAAGGTACAGAATCACTGTTTTTAAGTGTTTTTTTTCTTTCTTTCTTTTTTTTTTAAATATTTACTTCATTGGTCCAACGTTTCTGACACTTTCTGAAACCTACAGACTGAAGAAACCACAAAGAGTATCTCTAGCGACTTAAAATGGTGTGGTCTCTTTATTTAGTTTTCCAGTATAAGCCTTTAGGCAAAGCCATTCCTAAAAAAATGAATGATTAGTCCACCCTTGACTTTTTGGAATTGCCAAATGATGGATACAACCACATTCATGTATTGGCTGCCTAGGAGAAGGTCTCTTCAGTGAAGACGGAAACCTCAGCTCCATCAAAGAAAGTGGAAAACCTGAGAGGCTGCGACCTGCTGCAGGAAGTTTCAGTTACAATCAGAAGGTTCAAGAAGACGTCGATCCCCAAAGAAAGGTCAGATCACTGCTGAGATGCTGCTGACAATGTGGTCATGTTAAACATTTAACACTCAAACAGCAAGTGTACACATAGAGAAGTGGCCTTGACAGTATTTTGTTATCACAGACAATTTTTGCTTGCTTGGATGCTTTTTGTTTGCCGTACATATCACAAGTTAACGTTAAACCAGTCTGTCTCTGCTCTTCTGTGGTTTTCAGGGTCCAACGCTGTGCAATGCTGCAGTTCCCAGACTTCCATGAGAAGCTGCTAGACGCACTGTGCAGGCGAACAGAGGGCGGCCCGGCCACTGAGCATGCCCAGAGCCTCATTCTGGATATCTTATGCTGGCTGGCTGGGGTCTTCTCCAATGGACCCTGCAGGTAGAATTCAACCTGGAGAACACAGAAATAAGACAGTATTACCTAAGACCTCTAGATCATATATGACCTTCACTTTGACATTTTGCTAAGTTTATTGCATTGTATGTCCTCTTTTTAGCCTAAAAGAAGGAAAGGAGGGCCTGCTGGTGAAAACCAGGACGAGGCTTACGGATATTGTGCGGGTGTGTTTCTTTGAGGCCGGCCGGAGTATAGCACACAAATGTGCTCGTTTTCTTGCACTTTGTATTAGGTAAGAAGCCTGTTTGAGTCCACAGATGCCTATAGTTCTTTTCCACTATAGGAAGTTTACACATTAAGGTAGGGTCTTTGTTCACTGAAGTAATCCTGTGAGAAAAGTTTTAGGCATTGTTTGTTGAGCAAACAAGACAAGTATATTATAGGTTGGGTTTTTTTTTGTGTGTGTTTCTTTTCTCTCCACATTTACATGGGCCGATTTTTCAAAGGTCAGTATTGTGAAATGAACAGAACCGGTTCTACAGTTGTAGGTTAACAGAATTGAGCAGAGGGACAGAACATTAGATACCAGACCTCACACTGCTGACGAGTGGAGAAAGTAAAAAAAACAAAACAAAAAAAACCAGTGATCTAGTATTCTGAAGGAAATGGTCAATGGTTTAGAAATACCTCTTCTATGTTAATTTTACTGGGAAATGTAATTAAAAGAATAAGTTACTTGCCCACTCTCCATACAATCAAAAGTTTACACCAACAGGTAGAGTTCCCACAGGTAATTAGAAAGTCTTAAATTAGTTTAAGTTTAAATGAGTTTCTTAAAGTCACACATAGTTATTTACTTTAAGGTATATTCATGTGGGCCTACATTCCCCTTAATCTACTACAGTTCTTTTAGCAAGTTGATATGTAGTAGGTCTTAGCACTTGTGTGTGTGAATGTGTGAAAAGATGAGAGAGACACAGTGTGGAGAGTTTTTCTCACATTCCACATGACGAGCAAGTAATGTGTGCTATACCAGGAGTAGTGGAAATGCAGTTTGAAGCTTACCTTACAGGTCATTAAGGTGTTCTCTCTTGGTCGCTTGTGTTTTTTAGTTTTACTTGAAGAAAATAACAAACATGCTGTTTTACGTCTTGCTACAGTAATGGGAAAGGAGAACCAAGTCAACAGGGTTTTGGCGTGAGCCTTTTGAAGGCTCTGCTGGACAACATGCCTTACTTGCCTGCAGCAGCAACAGGCGGTGAGTAACTGAGCAACATCTAGCAGTCTCCCTCGTCTTCTTTTAGCGACGGCTCAGCTTCATGTTCTACCCTCTCCTCTCTCTTTTGTGGGCTCTCAGGCTCAGTGTTCTGGTACTTTGTTTTGCTGAATTACGTGAAGGAGGAGGACCTGGCAGGCTGCAGCACCTCCTGTGCGTCCCTGCTCACTGCCATCTCTCGACAGCTGCAGGACCGCCTAACACCACTGGAGGCACTACTGCAGACCAGGTATGTCTGCCGCTCTTTAGTCTAAGAGCAAATAACACTTCATTCTATACAGTTATTCCTGGTATTGGCAAGTAGTAGTAATAACTGCTGCTGAAATAATCCTTTCACATGGCTTGATATTTTCTCATTTGAAATTTTCATTTGCATTTTCATCCCAAATATGGGATAAATAAATTATTTCTTATCTCATCATCACCTCATTTTGTCCTTCTTTCTTGAATGTTTATTTCTTCCTTCCAGGTATGGCCTGTACAGCTCTCCATTTGACCCGGTGCTCTTTGACCTGGAGGTCAGTGGTTCCTCCTGTAAGAATGCCTTCAACAGCAGCATCGGAGTGCAGTCAGATGAGATCGACCTCTCTGACATCCTCTCAGGTATGAGCACTGAAACTTCACAGCCATGTCTTTCTGTGAAAAAAGACCTCCATGTGAACTTGCATGTTGAACCTGTGGTCTATGCGAGCCTACCCATCCACAAACACCAAACTCAACACAAACACAATCACACCTCCACTGCATGTGAAAGCTTGCAAGCTACCCTGGCACAAAAACAGAAAACTTAGACACCCTCGAGAGGTGGGAGACGAGACTATCTCTATTTTCAAAGTGAGATAGCCCATACACAGAGAACAAAGGTTTCAGGAAGTTGCTGACTTGAAAAGAGGCATGCAACTACAGCAGAATAGCCAGCATTCAACTCAAATCTCAAAGTGGTGAAGCTGTAAAGGCAAGTTTCATCACAGCAGAGAAAATGCACAAAAGGTGAAAGTGGTTGAAAGTTTTATTTGGATCTAATTTTATGTGAGAAGGCTATGTGGGACATGCATTATACATTAAAAGCATATCAATAAACTCTATTTGTCTGGCTACTGATGGGGATTCTCATGTCCATTGTGTTCTGAGTATAACACCCCTGATGTGTACAAAGAATGGCAGATTCTGGACTGTTTATCAGATCTTTAAAGTTGCATGTGAGCCTCCTGGCTAATTTCAGTGTGATAGAACATAGAACCAGAATCTGCCACTGTTCATTTGGTCTGCATTCTCTTCAGATAATATTCAGATATGGATTTTGGTGCTTATATATAATGGCAAGTGTTTTACTAGTCCTGTTATTGTAAATATCGTTTTAGTGCAACCATATCATATAACAAATTCAAAGTACAAACCACACTTATATAGTGATATATGGAGGCAGTAAATGATATTCTAGGTTTGCATGCAGTTGCAAGCCATAGTTAGAGATCATTTATGTTTATTCCTCTACTATGCAATTGTAAAATATCAAGAAGCTAAAGTGAGTTTAACATTATATTTTAAGGAGATGACTGAGAGGAGGAGCTCAGATGTTTGTTGAATCTTTTTTTTTACTCAGTTGGTTTTGGATGTTGTGTGTTTTGCAGGGAATGGAAAAGTGAGCACCTGTGCAGCAGCAGAGGGCAGCTTCACAGCGTTAACAGGACTTCTGGAGGTGGAGCCTTTGCACTTTACTTGTATCTCTACCAGCGACGGCACACGGGTGGAGCGAGATGACGCCAGCATGTTCACTGGTAACCCTTCTTTGATGTTACTCGGGTTTTGACTCAGGTTTCACAATGTGGACTGCCTTCCCTGAACTTGTGATCTTTGTTTCCAGTGAGTACGTTTGGTGTGACCCCGGCAGTGGGTGGCCTGTCGACGGGAACGGTTGGAGAAGCTTCTACAGCTCTGAGTTCTGCAGCTCAGGTGGCGCTCCAGTCGCTGTCTCACGCCATGGTGTCAGCGGAGCAGCAGCTGCAGGTCCTGCAGGAGAAACAGCAGCAGCTGCTGAAGCTGCAGCAGCAGGTGAAGGACCAGCTCAGCTATCTAGCCCCTTTTTAGCAGCAGGAGCTCAACAAAACCTATTGACTCTGCTCTCATCTCGGTCAGATTCTATCACAGTATAAGAACATTTTCACGGTTTAAAAAAAATTATAGAAAAGTAAATGGTCATCATTTACGCAGTGGAGAAAAGTGAAATATGAATTGGTTTGACACTGGGCTGAGCCAGTCCTCTGAATTCACTGTAAATTTATGAGAACCAGAATAACAGCTCATAAAACTGATTTAACAGTACTTTTTATGACATAATGATTTAGAAAAAGTCTCACAGGTTCATAAAGCATAAGAAAGGAGATGTTACAAGTTGTTAAGTTCATGCAGTGAGAAATGCTAATATTGTAGCGATGCCTTGATACGATGTAAGAAAGCCCAGCCACAGTTTATGGCTGTGGAAACATTATGCTGATTGGTCACAGATGCCTGGGTGTGTTGATGTTTACACAAAATGGTGAAAACAGTGCCAAGAAATTTGGATAATTGTTGATTTGTAGTTGTATTTTTTCTCTGGAGCTTACCATGCTGCTTTAATGCAAGTCTAGTGTTTTTATCTTGTGGTGGGTAATATTCTTTCTGTGCTGAAAACAGAAGGCCAAGCTGGAGGCCAAGCTGCATCAGACCACCTCAGCAGCAGCTGCTGCCGCCTCAGGCGTGGGACCCATACACAACTCTGTGCCTTCAAACCCCTCTTCCGCACCGGGCTTTTTCATTCACCCCTCTGATGTCATCCCACCGACACCTAAAACCACACCCCTCTTCATGACCCCTCCTCTCACGCCGCCCAACGAGGCGGTTTCTGCGGCCTTCAGTGCTGAGCTGGCTCACCTGTTCCCTGGTTCCATGATGGACCCTGGGCCCGTCAACCTGGCTGCACACAAGAACATGCAGAAAGCCAAACCGGTTAGTAACAAACAGCTCCATGCTTAGTGTCCTGTCTATCCCTGAGTCAGTGACAGATTTCTATAGATATTGTTGCATACATCACCTTAAACAAATGATTATAGATAGATAGATCTGTCTAGATCTTGATCTATCGTGATCATAGTGATTACTTTGGACTAAAATGAGAAATGTCTTTCTTTCTGCCCCAGAGCCCCATGGGCAGTGGTCTGGCTTTGGCCATTTCCCAGGCGTCTCACTTCCTGCAGCCTCCTCCACATCAGTCCATCATCATAGAGCGGATGCACTCTGGTATGTCATGTAGTACCAACCCAAATTTACCACCTAACTAGCACTTAAAAATGTCAATATTTTTAGACTTGAACATTCTTAAACTGGAGTAAAAAAAAATATGCCATAACTTAAAGGTCTAGTCATGTTGTTACATTTGTTGCAAATTATGTGAGGAAAAACAGTCTCGGCAACTTCATTTAACATTTGCGGAAAACAAACTGAACTTCCTCACAAGTTTGATCTGTCTTTTCCTCTCAGGAGCTCGTCGCTTCGTTACCCTGGACTTCGGCCGTCCTGTTCTGCTAACAGACGCTCTGATCCCCACCTGTGGCGACCTGGCCTCTCTGTCCATAGACATCTGGACTCTGGGAGAGGAAGTGGATGGCCGCAGGCTGGTGGTGGCCACAGACATCAGTACCCACTCCCTCATTCTGCACGACCTGCTGCCCCCACCTGTCTGCAGGTTCATGAAGGTCAGTTTGTCTCCATTTTACTTGTGGGAGAGTTATGGGATGACCGACATGTTTGAAGTTTTTGTGCTTTTATCGTGTACCACAATGATGGATCTTTCTTACTCCGGGCTGCCTTGTATTCTTAGATCACTGTGATTGGGCGCTATGGCAGCACCAATGCTCGCGCTAAGATTCCACTGGGCTTCTACTATGGCCATACTTACATCCTGCCTTGGGAGAGCGAACTGAAGCTGATGCATGATCCCCTTCGGGGAGAGAGTGAGGCTGCCAGTCAGCCAGATGTGGATCAGCACCTGACCATGATGGTGGCTCTGCAGGAGGACATCCAGTGCAGGTTAGACAGGAAGTAAAGCAGATATAGCTGCCTCACTGACTTTGACTGTGGTTTTCTGAAACAGACCTGATATGTGTTTGCTAGACTCATATTCATATTCATATCAAGCATCAATGAAAAAACAAATGTCACTATGGGGGGCGATTTCATTTTTGTGGGAGTTTTTGATTACAAGCTCACAACTACTTTGCTGTTTTGTGCCATTATTACAGTTTTGAGTTTAAAATGCCAAACTTACACAACATAGTGATGTTCTATCCACAAAAGATCTGATGTGAGAATTTTTTTTAAATTTTGTGCTATTGTTGTGAGTCTCCCTGTTTTGTTCTCCTGGACCAGGTACAATCTAGCTTGCCATCGGCTGGAGACCCTTCTGCAGAACATCGACCTGCCACCTCTCAACAGTGCCAACAATGCCCAGTACTTCTTAAGAAAACCAGATAAGGTTGTGGAGGAGGACCAACGCGTTTTCTCAGCCTACCAGGATTGCATCCAGCTCCAGCTGCAGCTTAACCTGGCTCACCACGCTGTTCAGCGGCTCCGTGTCTCACTGGGTGCCAGGCGCAAGTCACTCCCTACAGCCGGGGCTCCGGAAGCCCAGGAGCTGGTTCACAACTCCTCCACAGAGCAGCTGAGGACCATCATCCGCTACCTACTGGACACATTGCTGAGTCTGCTGCACTCCAACAATGGTGAGCTGAGCACAGCTTGGTCTGCTGGTCATTGAAATGGTGTTTTTCAGTGATGACTTTGTTATAAATGTGTGGATTGAAACATTGATACATTCGATTCATTCATCTGTGTGGATATTTTCAGGCCACTCTGTGCCCTCGGTGCTCCAGAGTACCTTCCATGCCAAAGCCTGTGAGGAGCTCTTTAAACACCTTTGTATCAGTGGGACACCCAAGATCCGCCTTCATGCCGGCCTGCTGCTGGTGCAGCTCTGTGGAGGCGAGCGCTGGTGGGGCCAGTTCCTCTCCAATGTACTGCAGGAGCTCTACAACTCTGAACAACTGCTCATCTTCCCCCAGGACAGGTAAAGAGCTATCAAATGCCATACAGTTTACCACATTTTGTATTTAGATTGATGTGAAATGAGACACACATGTTGGTGTAATAACTAGTGGAAAAAATCGAGGTAATGGTTATAACCATGACTAAATGATGCACCTTCCCAGAGTATTAGTTTGTGGTGCTAGAACAGAGTTGTGTAGTGCTACCTTCTTCAGAACTTCAGAAAAAAGTTACCAAAATCTCAGTTCCAGCAGTTTATTTTGGCCATGTAAACAAACATACTAACCTTTCAGCAAAGTGGCCTTCATTAGAGCTTGGGAGATCACGGAGATCAGGTCACTTATATACAATAGTTTGGCAGGTGACTGGCTGATAAAGTCATATGGTAATTCCCTTCCTCGTTTCATATACATATTTGTGATTTTATGAGAAAAACACATATATACAGGTGAAGTGGTATAATTCTGAAGCCACAAGTTCTGTGGTGTACATCCTCTGTTTCTAAATTGTGAAGTTTGTTCTGAGGAAACATTTTAAACTAAAATCGTCATTCAGTCCAACAGGTAAATGTAAACAAGACATCACACTTCGGTTTCCACCAAGATGTTGATTTCTAATGGATGATTTATAAAAAAATTCACCCACCAACCACAGAGGCCAAAACCATTGTTCTGCCAGGCTGTAAACATGCTTTTAATGCTGATAAAATGGAAATTTTAACATCAGAATGACAATCATGTTTATTGCCAAGTTTTAACACACATGAGGAATTTGTCTTGGTGTAACAGTGCAAACAGTGGTACAAAAGAAAAATAAGAATTTATAAATATAAAATTTAAAACATAAAATATATGGAGTGCAGTGGAGTCCAGTGTGCAAATTTAATAACAATAAGGGTGTGTTAATTATATGGAGATGGAACGAAAATGTTCTTGTGCTGTGAGCTATTGGTCCTGGTGGACTGCAGCCTCCTGCCAGAGGGGAGTGACTCAAAGTTTATGTCCGAGGTGGAAGGGGTCAGCAGCAATCTTCCCGGCCTGCCCTGGGGTTCTGGAGGTGTACAGATCTTGGAGAGAAGGCAGATTGCAGCTAATCACCTTCTCAGCAGAACAGATGACATATGCCTTTGTCCTTGGCAGTGGCAGTAGCCTACCAGATGTAGCTGTTGGTATACAGGGAGAAAAGCAGGGGAGAAAGTACACAGACTTGAGGCAGACTGGTGCTGATGGTCTGAGAGTCCAAGACATGCCTGCCCAGCCTCACATGCTGGCTCCTGTCAAGACAGGAATTCAGGACTGTCCTATTGTTTGTCAGAGTGACGGTAGAAGTTGTCCCAGCTGTCGAGTTGTGGGCTTTAGGCTTGTAGTTGGTTAACTACCTGAGCCCTTTCCAGACAGAAGCAGAGTGCTTCCTCCTTTTCCAACTTCAGCTTCCTTAGCTTAGCTGTGAACCAGGGTCTGTCATTATTATAACTCATCCTGCTGTGTGATGATATGTACCAGAGGTACAGAAGCTGATGTAGGACCTGACATTGTCTGTATACTCATCCAATTAGTAGCAGTCCTGAAAGCCTCCCAGTCAGTGCAATTCAGTCACGCCTGCAGATTATTCACAGCCTCATTAGTCCACTGCCTTGATGTCTTCACAACAGGTTTAGAAAGTTTTAGTTTCTGCCTGTATGCAGGGACCAGGAATCATGACATGGTCTGAGAATGTTATTGCAGCTTGAGATACCACATGATAAGCATTGCTTACTGTAGTGTAACAGTGATCTACAACATAGAACATGAGACATATGAATATATGGAGAATGACTTGGTTTGGAGACAGCCTCAAGTGGAGGAACTGCAGTTTTTTGGCTCTGCATTGTTCAGCCCTCTCTGAGTTGGCGGATTTGATAGATTGCCCCTTCTGGCTGAGTTGCATGTTTTAGTCAAACTAAAGATCACTGAAAGACCACCCCTTTTATGATTCTGATGAGAGCAAACAAACTTGTACATACTTTTTAAACAAGCAAATTTAAGCATACGTGGATCAAAGGGCACTTCAGATATGGAAAAAGCAGTCAGTGTAATAGCACTGCTGGTGTCAAATTTTTTTTTTTTTTTTACACATCCACAAATTAGTAAAAAGTTTAATATCAAATAATTTATAAATTCAGTAATCTCTCTAATGCTTACATGCCCATGCAGACAAACACTATCATGAAGCCATCTGTACCTCCACAGCCACTCTGCCTCTGATTGGACTGGAACATATTACTCCTCCAGCCATATTATGCTTAAGTCTATTTTATTTTGAAGGGAATTTTGCTTAATGTGCTTTTTGTTTCTACTTTCATGTCAGTTGTCCTGACAACTTGCATCACAGATGTTTAGCTCTCAGCACTGTTGAAGCCTTAGCTCAGCACAGTAAGCAGTTTGCTGCAAAGCGAAAAGTCCAACAACTGCAAAAGTATTTCACTGAAGCACAGTAAAGCTCTCTGTCAATGTTTTGGACACTTTCATTTGTCTACTCCTGTGTATGGGAGCTGTGGCAGCACAAATTCTGTAACCCATAGCACGTCTTTTGGCTTGTTCTCCTGGAAACATCTCAGTTGGCTTTAAGTTTTGTGTTCAGGATGCTGTGGATACTAACTGCTGTATGCTTAATCTCTGTTCATGTCAGGGTATTCATGCTCCTGTCCTGCATTGGCCAAAGATCCCTGAGTAACAGTGGTGTGTTGGAAGGCCTCCTGAATCTCCTGGACAGCCTTCTGTCTTCACTACAGCAGCCACAAGCTGCCGCTCAGCGCAGGACTGAAGGTAAAGCAGCCAAGAATGCCATACTTGTGGCCCCCGATGATGTTAATTTGATCAAACAAGCAGAAGTCTGCGTGAATCTTTGCACTTTTTTTTTTTAACAGACACGTTTGTTCAAAGTGGCATACAAGATAGTGTGTTTGAAATAAAACTTTGTGTGTTCCAGGTGTTTTGGACATTCCCATGATCAGCTGGGTAGTGATGTTGGTCTCCAGACTGTTGGATTATGTCGCAAGTATAGAAGATGAGGCCTCAGGTGGGAAGAAACACCTTGGAGGGAAAGAGCGCGAGAGACCTTTAACAGGTAGAAGAACTGCACACTTCTTTTTCCCTGACACCTGTAAATTACCTTTATTTTTTTGTCTACAGGAGCTTGAAATTGTGAAATTTAAACAAAACAAAATGAAAAAAAATTGATTATGTCACTGACCAGTTATTGATCATAATTTTTTATTCTGCTTTTCATGCGGTCAGTACCTTGACAGCTTTGAAAGTGATAGATATTAACAGACTTAATTGGGTAAAGACCCTACAATATTGGAGAGAAAACCCCAACAGTCATGAGCAAGCAATTGGCAACAGAGGGAAGGAAAAACTCCCTTTTAACAGGAAGAAACCTCGGTCAGGGTCAGCCACCTGCCGCGACTGATTGGGGGTGAGGGGAAACAGAAGAGAGCAGAGGGACACAAGACAAAAGACACACTATGAGAGAGAGAAAGAGTTTAATAGTAACTAATGATTAAATGCAAGTGGTGTATAAACACATGGAGAGTGAAGAGAGGTGAGTGAAGAAGAAAGCAGCAGCCTAGGCCTATTGCAGTGTAACAAAGGGATGGTTCAGGGTCACCTGATCCAGTCCTAATTATAAGCTTTGCCAAAAAGGAAAGTTTTAAGCCTAATCTTAAAAGTAGAGAGGGTGTCTGTCTCCCGAATCCAAACTGGGAGCTGGTTCCATAGGAGAGGGGCCTGAAAGCTGAAGGCTCTGCCTCCCATTTTACTTTTGGAAATTCTCGGAACCACATGTAAGCCTGCAGTCTGAGAGTGAAGTGCTCTATTGGGATAATATGGTACTATGAGGTCTTTAAGATATGATGGGGCCTGATTTTTTTTAAGACTTTGTATGTGAGGAGAAGGATTTTAAATTCAATTCTGGATTTAACTGGTATCCAATGAAGAGATTGAAGGCTTTTCAGGGAACTTTTAGAACAACCTGATAATAATGAATTATAATAGTCCAGCCTAGAAGTAATAAATGCATGAACTGTTTTTCAGCATCACTCTGAGACAAGATGCTTCTAATTTTAGAGATATTGTGCAAATGCAAGAAAGCAG